>VXAA01006239.1:176420-197345 GCA_013399115.1 Anseranas semipalmata | reverse complement strand
TGTATATAATATATAATATATATTTTCACTGTAATATATAATTATTAACAATATAATTTTTATTATATGTATAGAACATACTATGACTGGGGACAGGATAGGAGGAATTGCTGTTGATGGGCAGTATATATGTTGTAAGAAAAATTGTGAGAACTTTGTAATAGGTAATCTGCATTAAAAAAAAAAAAAACATTTGAGAACATCCATTTCTGAATTAATAGAGTTTTCAGACTACAAATACTGTAAATTATAATAGGAATGAGCAAGATAGTTAAAATATGTTGCATAAAGCATGTTAGAGAAAATTTTTATATGAGTTGGCTGATTTTTATGTCCTTTCCTTCTCACTTTACCCAGCTACTGCTTAGGACTTACTGATCTTACAAGATGCTCTGGTGACTGAAAGGTACTGAAGGGGTGGCACCTTGACAGACCAAAGACAGAACTGAATAAATTATTCCAGAAAAACATTTTCTAGACAGTCTTTTGATTGTTTTTGTTAACACCTAATTAACAATTTTATAGAGTCTTCATTAAAGATCAAGCATATCTCTATAGCTAGTTTAATTTGGATGTCACTATGATATCCTTTGAAATGCTAACCAAAAATTAGAGCAAAGTGAGGAAAGATTGGAGATAGCTGTACTGTAGCTGTGGTTACTTTCTAAGTGGGTGCTCTGTTGATATTTAACCCACGATATTTCCATAAAAAATAAAACATCTTCATTTAAAAGTAACGCGTCACCTTATTTTTAAAGAAGGAATTATTTCCAGTTAGAGGGCCTACTTGGAAGTCACCTGTAAAAACTAACAATAAATAGTAAAGAATCAGGAGGTGCTGTAATTAATGCAGTAAATTCAGTCTGTTTTTCATTTTACTTAGTCTTAGTCATTGTTCTTAGCTCTACAAAATCTGAAAGCCCTCCATCACTCCTTTAATCAATGATACCTTTTATATATTGTGTTGTCTTACCCTCTTCCCAGAGGAAAGAAATGAGAGTACAGTATGGCTGTTAACATCGGGTAGGTCTCCGTGCTCAAACACATGCTGGAATGTGTTGATATTAGAGGATGCAAGGTAAAAACTGATATTCATCCTTCCCAACTTGTAAGATTCTGTTATCAGCGATATGTTGCCGTATATTAATAAGGGTGTCTTTTGTGTTTTAGAGTGACATAAATAACTTGTTTAAAAACTATGAGTTTGTACTGAAGATTTTATGACTCTACATTGTATTAACTCTTTTTTTTTTTTTTTTATTGAGCTATAATGGAAGCTTAATTCCATCATACTTTCATAACATTTTTATTCTTGTTTCCTTCTCCTGGGCATTTCTTCTTTTAATGAGTGTTTAGTGTGCTGTTCTGGCTAATCAGCATGTGCTGGCTGAGCCAGTCAAAGCACATCTTATGGCACTGCCAATTAATTTACTTGATTTGACACAGACACAACAATATGCTAGACTTCAGTGACTTCTTCAAAGAATTATTTATAGAAGTGTCTGGGACATAATGTCAGATATCTAATGGGTAGTAGAGAAATTGTTCATTTAAAGAAAAAAGTACATGACATTTTACCATTTATGCTTTTAATTAAGAGTGTAAAATACCTACTCTATAAAATTTTCTTTCAGCAATCTTAGATGTTGAAACTATTGGATTTCATTGCTGTTCTACATGCTAAAAATTGCATTTTAATTGTTTATTTCTTAACCACCACTGAATGTATATTCTGAACAATTCTGATTATCCAGTTATTTTAAATTCAATTATGATAGGAAATACAAACGTTACTTTCAAGGCAAGAATTTTTAACTGACTTGTATATAAAGATCAAGCACAGCAACACCTAAAACAATGACCTATCCAATTGGAAATGCCACTCTGTAATAGCTACTGCATGTTCAATTTTAAGACTTTTTTTTAAATTTTCCTCCCATGCTTTCTTAAATGCTTGTTTTGATTAAAACAAAAACAAAAAAGAAAAAACAAACACAAAAACAAAACACTTTATTCAGCTTGTTATTTTTTTTCCATTTGTAATTCTTTACCTTTCAAAGTGTGTAATTAATTCCTAGTATAGTTAGCCAACACACAATAGAACACTTTCAAATCATCTGGTAGATTCTTTCAAGACTCAGTACGATTTATTACAATGTTTACAATTAATTTGATAAACTGGAGTACGTGTACAAACTCTATTTAAAGTATACAGTTTGTAGAAACCTATCTAACAGTGTGGTCTCCCAGTGTGAGCAGATGGCAATGCATGCTTTGGAGCTCTGATTTATTTGCTTAACCTCCATAGAGAAGTGCGATAAAATACTTCCCAGTTCTCAGATTATTTTATTATTATTATCATTATTCTCTTTTAACTGGTTTCTAATCAGCTGTGAAGGTTTATTTTATTTTATTTATTTATCTTTTGGATGACCATTCTGAGTTCAACACTTTCCTGTGGTGTTCTGTGGAAAGTCTAAGTGTCTAAATTCAGATTTCTGATTCCACTGAGGGGACCAGTTCCTAGGACACAATAATCAATTTGGAGCGACTATAATCTTTCCTTTCCTCTGGTCTTATGTTCTTGCTGAACTATGCATGAGAAATAGCATGCACCTAGATTTGAAGGGTTGAAGCTTAAGTTGTTACCAGAATAGTTTTTCAAATGACTGTATTTGGCAGTTATCTAGAAAATGTAGATTTGAGCCAGTGCAAACATCTAATGAAAAGTACCTTCAAATAAAAAAAATAAAAAAAAATCCTTTCTTGGTCCAACATATAACGAAGTAGAAGTACAACTTTCCACTGATAGTCAAGAGTATTCTATTTAATTCTATTGAATTTAACATAAGCTGGAAAGAATTTAATCTTGGACAAAATCAGTGTTGTGCTATCACCACTATTTTCATCAAAAGTCCAAAACACAGCATCATACAAGCCTCTATGAAGAAAATCAACTCTATCCCAGCCAAAACCAGGACAAAAGCATGTCATAAAAAAGACAGTCTATACGTTCAGTAGAATTTCTGTAATATCCCATTAGCATGGCTACAGACAGAAACCTCTGTGTCCATGCACGTATATACAAAAATATACACTTGCAAATACATTCTCCCTCTGTGCCTAGTTTTAAATACCATAATGTTGGACTGCAAATATATATTTCATTCATAAAAATAACTAGGCAATGTTATCTTCAAAGAAAACAATGAGTAAACGTCATTAAACAGGATATGGAACTGTAATACTTGCCATACGCATACTGCAGACAATTAATGGTCTGCAGAGGCGGTCCCCTTCTGTTCTCCCCAGCGTATGTGTAGCTGCCTCATCAGGGAACAGTAGCTGACACATTTTCTGATATAGTAAATAGCTCTCAGGCTTTTCAAATAAAGTTATACACAGAATCGTATGCAGGCCAGGGCCTATACATTTAATAAATCATCAGAAGTGTATTCCAGTTCTTTTAAAGAGAGAGCAATAGTGCTCTCTCTTTTTTATTGATTGCATTTGCAGGGGAAAATTGAATCCATTCCTTGTCAAGGCCCCTAAACCTCATGTCATAAAGAAGAGGGAAAAAGGAAAAGATAGATGGAGTTCATTGGAATTAGCCAGGAAGAATGATGTTTCCTATTGTGTGATGATGAATTTTATTTTTTTCATCTTGCCTGTATCAAGTGAAAGGTAGCAGCTGAAGTACTTTGAAGAAGTAATCTTCAAAGACTTCTTTTAGTAGAATTGGCAATGAGCTTATTGGAGAGTTGTCTCAAAGTAGATTTTCTGCCAATTATCAGTCAAAAGCTCTTTCCTGTACAGAATGTTAACTCAAAAGGAAACATAAGTGTTTGCAGGATATACAGCGTCTCAATAGGTGCGGCTATAATACCTCTAAACTTTTTGTTTCAGTAAAATATGTTTTTTAATAGCAGAAAAAAAGTGAAATTCTCACGTTCATGAGGCCAATATAAAACCATGTCTTTCAAATTAGGGTATTCTGACAGGTGGCATGGTCTCTACCATGAGCTAGTCAAAGTAGCAGTGCATTGATTTTTATGTGCAATTAAAGAATCATGATATTTTAGTGGGAGCCATTTGAAGAACAGTGTTGTTGCTGTTTATGAGGTTTCTGCTTTCTTTTCTTTGGCTGGCAAGTTTCAATCCATTGCTGTAGGCTTTAAACCAGATCTAGAGATATTCATTTGAAATTGCCTATTACAAGAGGTATTGCATTAAAAAAATAGGGAAACTGATTTACATCTTGCCTTTTGAAATCCAGTGTGTTTTCTTTAGCAGAAGCAAAAAAGGTAAAGTATGTTGTGGAAAAACACACAGAGAAATAAATGATTAAAGCTGAAATTACCAGCACCCTTTTCCTTATTACTGTTCACAGGGCTAGTTAACACAAATATGGGTACATTCTGCATACAAGTATGCTAATGAAAAAAAAAAATCCTGAATAAAGGGAGCAAGTTTGAATTACAAATAGCAAATTGCTCCAGGAGTAATTGTTTCTATGATCATACAATCGGCTATTTACATAACAGTCCCACCAAATAAGCTCTGTGTGTCTCTTCCAAGCACATACTGTTAGTAGCCTTTTCCCATGTTTATTTCATTTTACTTCTGTTCGGATGTTCTGCTCTTGTTGCTCATGTTCAATTCCACATTATTATTTTTATTTTTATTATTTTCTTTCCAACTTGGTGTGATTTTTTTTTCCACAGCTGCAAGTTCTTGGATGTTTTTAGGATGTTGTGTTTGTCTCTGGGAGAAAATTGTCGAGAAGCAGGTGGAGGAAGGGGAAAGTGGGATGTAAATAAGATCATAAAACTCTTGACTCTGATTGTAAGGCATCACTTTTCCACGAATATTACAAATAAGATCCAGAGAGCCATATTTCTTGCTCTGTAGCCTAATCTCCACAAGTCTAATAAAGTGCTGAAATTATTTGTTCCAATATATCTATTCGGTACTTCAGTACTTAGGGATTTTACTGTTTGTAGATCGTCTCCTTAGTTTGTCCTGTTGTGTATATGCAAGTATTTTAGAAATATATCTTTATATATGTGAGTGTGTATGTGCAGATGTGTACGTACTTATATGTTCATATACATAAAACTTTGCAACATGTTTCTATGATGTTAGACACTCTTTGCAATAATATTTGTAAATGTATGGTCATATGGCTAATATATCTTAATATTGAATATAGTTTATTTATTAGAAGGGTTACTGTCCGAAGGAAATCTCTTTAGAAGTTTGTATTCAGTTTTGTATGTGAGGAGGCTGCTTCATGGGGTGTGCATAGCCATCGATTTAGAAAAGCAATTATGAGCATGATTAACTTAATATTGTTATTTCTGATCAGATGTTTTACTGAATAGGGGTATCAGTGGCCTGATCAGAGTGGTAAAGTGGCTGACACATTTTGGGGTAGGGGCTGCAGCAATTTTAAGGCAGGTCACAAGGCTAAAGAAATGCATTGGTTGATATTGTTATGGGGCTGGGAAGTCCATGGAGGACACTGAAACCTGAATGCTTTGTCAGATAGAAAAGAGATAAGAATTATTGTCTCCCATGTGCCTTAAGTAAGTGCCCTGTGCTCCAGCGCCCTGAATGCCACTAGGAACCATTGTGGCATAGGCTTCCAAGTGCGCTGTAAATCAAATGAGGAAATAATAACATGAAGAAAACAAAAATCAAGGATGAAAGGAAATTCTTGTCTAAATAAGTAAATGGCACAGCTTCTAATGACTTCATGGAGCCACTTCTGGAAGTAAGATCTGAAACAAAGTCAAGTTTGGAAGGAATTTAGAAAGAGTGTATGTAATTACGCAGTAGATCAAACTGGTTCTGAAAGAAATGATGGAATAGTAACCATTTTAAAAAGATAATTAACTTCTCTTGGTACCTCAGGGTATTACTCCTCTTTCTCAAGTAAACATATATTTTTATAATTAGGTATTTGACAAAGAGACAGGTATATTCTAAAAAGTTTATTCTTTACAGGGAATCTCAAGAGTTGGAAATTTAAGTTGATATTTCTGTAAAAAGCTGTACCTTGAAATAGTAATATTACCTTAAAAATCCTTTGAAAAACAGATAAACCTTTCTGCGAAACACATGGTGTAGCAATTTTCTCCTTAACCTTTAAAAACAAGCCTATAAAATTTAATGTTACAATCTCATTTCTCTAGTACCTGTAACAACCTCATTTTCAAACTGGGCTGTCAAATGTTAACTTATAACCTGTCCTTATTTTTATTGTTTCTGTTTTCATGGTAATAATGGGCTAGAATATAAACCTACATACAGAATTTTGTACTGTGATGCTACTCATCTGTCTTATATGTGAACTCTTTTTATTTCAACTTGACTTGCTCATTTGCAAGAGAACATACAATTTCTTTCTTGTGTGCAATACCATAGTGTAAGCAGGATCTAAATTACAGTTTTATCTACATCTTCAGTTCTTTTCAAATGGTTTTGGTTGGTTGGTTGGTTGCTAATCTAGGTATTTCAGTTTTAGAAACATTATTTATAATGCCATTAGACATCAGAGGGGAAGGAATTAGAGACCCAACTGAAGAAATCCCATGCTCTTTCTAAAAAAACGAATGTCGGTTATTGCCTAACAGGAATAAAATATTTGGAGGGGGGAATTAATGAGATATTTACAGCTGATTAAGTGATGGTGAAAAAGATGATTTATCTATATCGTTATATCATTTTAGAGTAAGTCTCCCAGCATTTATTTTTTCACAAAGGTACAGAACATATTAATATATTATAAATATAAATGTAAATGTAAATGTAAATATTTGCTTCATTAAAACAAGCATTGGTACAGGACAGTTTTGTGAATATAAATTTCTGTGTAACTGGCCACTTATTGTTTAGGTGATCATGCATAAAAAATGTGAATTTCCTTGTCTTGATTTTAAGATCATCGTGGAACTGGCCCAGCTCATAAATACTAATGTTCACACTGCTGATCTTTCTGTAAATGATCACATCTATAAACATGAAGATCTTGGTAGCATGCAATAATGAGTGCATGCATGTCCCACCTTAATATTTCAATTATACTCATTGTTTCAAATACTCGTTGTCTTTTTCCTGTAGAATCCCCCTAGGGCATCCATTTGGAAAGGAAAACCTTTCTTAGCTTTTCTAAAAGACTCGCCTACTTTTGTTGACATCATTCTAGTCTTTCGTATTGCAGTGTGCTATGATTAATAAAAACATCAACTTTATATGCCTGCATTTACTTTTCTATAACTGGAAAGTGCAACTAGAGTAACATCTCAGAAACAAAGTATTTTTAGAAGATACTAAGTGTATGAATAAATCAATGATCACTGCATACAAATAATGCAATGGGAAGAAGAGAATGTGAGGAACTTAAAGAATTTAATTCCCAAGGAAGAGCACTGTGTTTCTTTACATTTAATTTGTTGATTGGTTAAATGAAATGTTACTACTTTCCATAATAGTTTAGTTTGCTTTTTGTAGTCAGTAGTCACTGCAACTTGTGTTAGGATGTAACTTTGTAACTCCAAATATGTTTTATCTTTGACAGCAACAATAGTGTTAAATGAACTCAACTGGACTGCAGCATTGGATGATGTGTTCAAGCGGAACAGAGAAGAAGACCCCACTTTACTATGGCAGGTTTTTGGTAGTGCAACTGGCCTCGCTAGGTATTATCCAGGTAACCGAAGTCTAAAGAACTGTCCTATCTCACATACTGCCTTAAAAAAAAAATCTGAATTATTTAGAAGAAATAAAAGATAGCTAAAGACGACTTTGTTACATAGCTGGGTTTTCTGTATATCAGAAGTAACTCAAAGACTGTGAAATTATTCTGGCATAAAGCTAGTATGAGGTGGAGGAAACTGGGGGTGAAATATGTAAATAGTTGTATTTTTCACAGTAAGAGGAACAGAAGATGATGTCCTTTGAAAAACAGAACAGTTCAATTGTATTTTTATATTGCTTTCTGTGTGGTGTGTAAAGAATCAGTTAAATATTTGCCAGTGAGACTTTCACAGAATCACAGAATCACTTAGGTTGGAAGAGACCTCCAAGATCATCCAGTCCAACCTATGACCTAACACTACCAAGTCCTCCACTAAACTGTATCACTAAGCTCTACATCTAAACGTCTTCTGAATACCTCCAGGGATGGTGACTCAACCACTTCCCTGGGCAGCCTGTTCCAATGCCTCACAACCCTTTCAGTGAAGAAGTTTTTTCCTAATATCCAACCTAAACCTCCTCTGGCGCAGCTTTAGCCCATTCCCCATTTTTTACCTGTCTGACCAGTGACTGACGAGATGGGTAATCTTATGGTTAAAGTCAGTGAAAATACAACTGCACCATGCTTATGTCCTGCAGAGTCCATGATCTCTGACAGTTATATTCTTACTGTCAGAGCTAAGGTCAATGAATACAACCTGATTATTTCAAGCAGCATCTGTTTCACCCATCAAAGAATCCCATTAGTGGATCACAGAAATTAATTTAAATAGGTGTATATTTTACTGAATTTAGATCATCTGTAGCCTTAATTTGATATTTGATATGCACTAACTAATGGAAAGCCTTGTTTTATGGCAAGGCTTACTGCCTGTGCTACTACTGTTCTTTTTAGATGCTGTTGTCAATGACAGAATAATGTGTCCACTACACACAAGATAATTGTGTAAAAGTGTCTTATTTCTTTTGCCTACAACTGGTTAAGGAAGAACTTTGAGATCCTTTCTCTTCTGTTAAACAGGATTGTTGCTGTTTCTGAGGATGAAGCTGTTACTGTATCAATAGCACAACTGCTGGCATTGGCAGAGAAACTGCCTTAGGCTATTTTGCAGGAAGAAATACATCACAGCACTTGAATCCTGTTTGTTTTGTCATGCTAGATACTGATGAAACAAATACAGTGAGATCTTGAAGAAAAAATAATATTGAAAATGCTAATTTCATATTTCTTTATTTCCAAGGGTTCTGTTTCAATGCTTTTCAGATCTACTAATAGTGTGTTTGGGGTCAATAATTTATCACCACTTACTATATAATGGTGTTTTCCAATTGCTGAAAAAGAAATGTTTCTTAAATACATTTCTGTGGTAACCTCTAGGAAATTCATTTTCAAGTGCAAAATTGTCTTATATATGGAAAAACATATTCTTATGTCTAGCTAACCTGTCTACTTCAGATGCTTCACAACACAGGAGCCTCAGAATCTTTATATACTTGTTCTTAGAGCACCTCGATAAGATGGGAGAAGCTTGTTTTCCCTATTTTGCAGGTGGATATGGTACTTGTATATACTCCATCTAAACACAAATTTATGTTTAGTATAAAACTCAGAACCTCACACCTCCTGCTTAGTCCTTAGCCATATGCCTAAGCTTTTTTTTTAGCTGCCTAGTCCTGTCAGAAGATAACTTCATAAATCCCTGGGTAATTCCTGATCCCTAAATTTTACACACACAAAGAGTAATCTAGAGCAGTCTGACAGTCCTTAAGTTGTACATGTGTTGTTCTGTGCATCTTCTTCCCATTTCCTTCCATTTATAGCTCAAATTGGTAAGCTCTTTGGTTTTTAGATTTTTAATTAGGTGCAAGTATGCCCATCTCTCTCTTTTTGTGATCTCTGTCTCAGTTTGCAGAGACCTATCTGACACACATATATGTTCTGAAAATGGAATCAAGTTTCATACACTGGAAGGGATACCTTTCACATTAGATTTTTGAAAATGATGTTAAAAATTGTCAAACATTGCTTCATTATGTTGGCCTTAGATAAGCCTGCTGCAAAGAGATGAGTTTCTCCATAGCAATGATATTTGTGAAATTATCAAAAAAAAAATAAAATTAAAATGCATAGCTAAAAGCTGCTCATTATTAGCTGAGGTATGTCCGTGCGGTCTTGTCTCTCCTAAAAACAATCAATCTTTGGTACCTGTATGCTGTAGAGGGATTGCTCAATCGGAGGTTTCTTGCACTAATGTTTTTATCTGATCGTATCTGTTTTTATCTGATCGTATCCCATTTCCTTGAGTAATGGGCTAGATGGTACATCACTTCTGTCCTCAATAGGCTTTTAGGCAGTCCTTGTCACTATAGTAACCAGCAGCATTAAGGGATCATTGTGAGTGACCCCATGGTTGGATAGTGTGTGAAATACTTCATAGATACAATAGAAATTATTTTTTGTTGCATATATCCTGTTGTTTCCTACATGTATTCTATTGTTCGTGCTGTTATAGACTCCCGTCTAGCATCCCATACACAATCTTGTATAATTTGCAGCTGTGCTTTGTCTGACTCTTCAGAACATTTGTGCTCTTCTCTCTATCAAGACGTCAAGACAATTTCCTTCTGACTGTGACCTAGGTTGAGACACATAACATTTAGACCAATTCCTTTTTACAGACCTTCTTGTTTGTAATAAATGGTATTAGGCTTAGATACAATGGTAGTTAGATACAGTAGAATAGGAATCTCCATTTTATGTAAAATAGCTAACAGCATCAGATAGAGGAAGTAATGGTACCGAGGTATTCACCTCCTCTAATGTTATGATGTAATCAGTCCATCAAATGGTCCTTATGCCAAATGCAATTTTTACTGAGGAAAGCCACATTCTGTTTGGTGTTATTTGTGTTTTTGTTTTGAAGAAGAAAATATGTAATCCAGGCAAACCAGATTTAGGATGATATACAAGTAGATGGATAGATACAGATATAGAAGAAAGCTAAGTATTAGAAAGATTGCGTAAACCCAGATATATGTTGACATTTGCAGTGATAGCAGAACCAGTGCTGGGCATAAAAGGGAACTATCTGTACAGCAGCTTCCTGTCTTTACCTTACAAGATGCCTCAAGAGAAACATTAGAGACCGCATTGAGGTCGACTTCTGTCTTTATAGATTAATAGCTTACTTACTTCATTTTGTTTATTAACTTTTTCCCTAGAATATACTCAGTTCAGCTCTCATTCTCAAACACTAAGACAGAAATTGCACAGAAGAGCCAAAGATTCTGCAGGCTTCAAACCTAATTTTTCACCTCTTTCAGTCAGGCCTTTAGTCAGCTTAATGGAGTTTCCTCATACGAAGCATCTCTTTCTTGAAATTAGTTGACAAACTGTGTCTTGCCTAAAATAATTTTAAAGATTAGTGAGGGCACTTAGTATCAACATTTTCATTAGTTTCAGTGGCAACATATTTGTGAGGAGAAATGCTATGCTCCATTACTATGCTGGCAAACATCCATTCTGATATGAAGATGCCAAGAGCAATTTTGAGATCTCCTTCAGCTATTCTCTGAGCTCTGAACAAATCAAGAGTAAGTAAACAGTAGTTTAATAAAAGAGCTCAGATGAATAATCAGATGAAGTGAATGGAACTTTTAGGAAGGATGTAATATATGCTATTTCTTAAGTTTCAAGATATATATCATGAATTAATCATTCTTTCAAGAGATGGTTTCAGCATTGTAAGAATACATTGTCCATTTTAGAAATGTTTACAGAGTCATATCAGAATCAAGACAGGAATCTATCTTCAGTTGATGAAGATACCTGATTAAATACTTAATCTAGAAGGGAAGTATATAAGATGTGGAAGCAGCAACACGTGACCTAGGAGGAATAGAGAGACACCATCCAAGCATGCAGAAACAGTGTTAGAAAAGCCAAAGCCCACCTGGAGTTGAATCTGGTGAGGGATACAAAGGATAATAAGATGAGCTTCCACAGGTACATCAGGAGCAAAAGTAAGACTAAGGAAAACGTGAGCCTGCTGCAGAATGTGGGCCTGCTGCTCCCTGGTGGGGCAGAGGACTGGTTGACAAAAGATGTGGAGAAGACCAAGGTACTCAGTGCCTTCTTCACCTCAGTCCATCAAAAATGTGAAGTGTTACAGGTTTAATACAGAATATATGGTTGCCCAAAATTTATGTTGGATATTTTCTGGAGCATTTCATTTGAATTTTGTGACAGCTAATAATTCTTAATTCTTAAGAATTGTTAAACTGTGAAGTTAGCAGACTGACTGGTGAAATTGTCAAGCCATTGAAATCAATTGGCTCAAGATATTTTAAGTGATTAATTTCACAGCCAAATGTAATGACTAGATCTTTATGTTACAAGCATATCATTACCAAAGACATTTTTGCTCACAGACAGCCTTGTAAGCAATACATTCAGCATCCTTTGTGACTGATAGACAGGTAAACAAAACATTTTCATGAAGCTACAGGGAAAGGGTTTCTGTTGTTTAAGCTTTTGTTAAAAATAGGGACCTTGAGGTCATTCTCATGCACTAGTCTAGTATATGCTTGGAGGCTAACTTGAGTCATTTCAGAAAACAAGGAATCTCTAGTTATATGGTGACATTTTTGTAAATGAGATATAGTTCAACAGCTATTAACAGCACGATCACCTTTCCAAACATCTCCCCCCCCCCCAATTTATATGAGAAAACCTCTCCCGTTCCTTAATGTTCAGTTTGTAAAGAGAATTTTACCTGAGTGGTGTACAGAAGGCAAGATAGGACTGGGCATATAAATAACTTTTCTTTCATTTTTGTTGTTGTCTGAGGGCTCAGTTTTCTAGAATGCATTTTTTTTCAATTCTGGTGTCTTCATGAAATCCACCAGGTTTAAAAATATTTGTAGAATTTTCCAGCCTTTGTCCTGCAAGGGAACAGTTTTCCATTATATATGTGTAGCACAAGATTAGGGCTTAGTTTTCACCCACTGACATGAAAGAAAACTGAGATATATTTCATGGTTATTTTTAGGCAAACCCTCCTGAAATTTCATATTATGGGATTCAGAAAGGCAAATTGTTGGAAACAGTAAACAGAAGGGTTTTATTGGGAAAACTGCGAGCCAACAAGTTTAAAATACGGAGTTATAAATTTTGAAGTACCTTTTAAGTAGTACTGGTATATGTACATCTTCCTGCCTATGTTTTGAATTCCTACTTTTAGTTCTAGAAACTGTTATTAGCTTTTAAGATGGCATTTTTAAGACGACACATGCCTAACAGATATAGGATTTCACTGTCTTGATGCAGATTAAAACCAGTAATCTGACAGCAAGATCATTGAAATTACTAATTCATTCCAATCCAAATGGAACTTGCAAAGACATAAAATTGGAGGTATCACAACACAGTATTTTGAAATCCAAAATTTTCATTTCTGGAATGCTTTAAAAAAAAAGAGGAAATAAAGTAATCCCAGATGATAAGTTACTACATACACCTGCCTAAAATAGGTGAAATAGATGAATATTCTGGAAGGATATATCTCATTCACCAGATATGGATCCCTAATACAGAATATCTGATAACTTTTTAAAGGGTAAAACTAAGTGGGAATACTCACAGAATCACAGAACAGTTGAGGCTGTGAGGTTGGAAGGGATCTCTGGAGGTCATCTGGTCCAATCTTCTTGCTCAAGCAAAGCAAGACACAATATATGTTTTTTTTTGTTGTTGTTTTTTGTTTTTTTTTTTCCTTTTATAATTGATTTTTCTGCAGTGGCGGTAGCTCATGAAAAATAATAACTTTTTTTTTTTTTATCTTGAATCCGTTCCCTGTGGGCTTGCACATGCAGAGCTTCATTGACTTCATGTAGACAGAAAGCTACTTTAATATAGATCAGACAACAGATTTAATTTATAATTAAGCACAGAGCTGTGGACAAATCAGTTACCCCAAAATAAATTAATTTAATTAAAGTAGTTTAATATGGTTTGACAGATATTAAGTTACTTAAATTTTCTGAGGCATCTATCCAAATAATTTTATTGGTAAGTTTTAGAAAGCAGCTATCCAAAAGAACAATTTACTATCAACATTTTGCCAATCTAGTTGGAGATGTAGGTGCAAACCAATCACTTTCTCTTCTAGTCTTGAAATCCTTCTTAATTATAGAGATAATGGGGATTATAATTGTTAATCAATGTTTCATTAAAATACTGCAATGGGAAGCATATTATTTTCACTGCAGTAATTGCTAATTAAGCAAATTTTAAAAACCACTACTATTGATCACTACCACACCTCTCTCTGTTTATTTTGTAAGACGAAGATCCTAGTAAAGGATGCATTTTGTTTTGGTCTGCGAACAGCAGACATTTATTGGCAGCTAAATATGAGTTAAGAGGCATACACTTGAGAAAGTTTGACTGCAACACATTACTAGAATAAAAACACACTCTCAATTTAGATGAATGTTAGTAATGAAAAACTGTTAGGTCAGCTATGCCAACTCAGCTCTCTCAGGGAAGTATAGTAAATATTATTTGCCACAGTGTAATACTAGAGAGGGTATTACTGAAATGAGTAGTCTCTGATTCCAGTTAGTGGGTTTTATTTAGCAATAGCACTATCATGACAATATGTAAATAGATTCAGTATCTTTTAAGAAGAATTGTTGAACCTAGACTCATTGTGGTGGTATTTGGTCTGCAGTGTGCTGAAGAAGGCAATGCGCCACACCTGGTCAAGGTCCGAACAGTTGAGGTAATGGGTAGCAAAAATAAAACAGAAAAAGAAATACTGTTCTGTTACCAGATGTTCCAGATATTCCCTCTTCCATCTGGAGATTTAACGTGGGGCTATGGGAACTTAAATTTAAAACTTGCTCCCAAAACAGTACATCTGGCAACACTCACTGTCCCAAAATGTTGCATGGCTCTGTGGCTTCTTCTTCTTCTTCTTTTTTTTTTTTTTTCAAAGAGGAAAAAGCCACCTCCAGCCTGCAGCTCTGTGGCCCTTCTCTTATCACAGAACCTAGACATGCATTTTTCATCTTCATTTGACTTTACTCATGTTAGAGAAGGAAGGAGGGAGAGGTAAGGAAATGAACAGAAGGGCGTTTTGTTTTTACTTTGCCTAGGTTCACATAACTACAGGAAAGCCAGTAGTAAAAAGTGCTACAATATCAACTTCTTAGGTGAATGTTAGGAGCTTCATACTTGTGAAGAAATAGTATTTCCTAAGGAGACCAGCTCTTTACCATACTTGCAGGTGAATTAGACATGAAGCAGCATTTTGAGATGTTGGTAGTCCTGTTGTTTGTGGAGATAAGGACTCTATTTCCCTGGCAAGTGTTGAATTCAAGTTGCGAAGTGTTAGTGGAGTTCAAATCCCTAGCTAAATGAATAGATGATGAGATTGCAATTTTGGCACTGTCTACATACTCATAATTCTTTAAGATATCTGAGCATGTCTTAATCTTGCATACAGATGTTTCTTAAGCTCATGTGCTCCCTCAGCTTTAAAGTTATGTGTGTAGTGGTAAACAGAATAAGTGAGAGTTTTATTAATGTTCTTTCAGACAGCCCCACAGCGTGACTGAAGGAACAGCTCATGCTGGCAGTCTTTCTGGATGGACGACAGCATGTTTTGTTTTGTCTATACTACATAGTTCTTCTATCCTATTGTGGGGGGCTTTATGTTCTCAAACACCTCTACATTCTCTTGTGCTATGCTGCATACTAATTTTCGTTCTCCAAACACCCTCTGACAAACAACAACACTACTTTCAACTTGCTTCAGACATTTTAAACTACTCCCCCCTCAAAATAATTTGTAAAGTGAAAATGAGAATTGTTCTCACCTCTATTTTATTTATCAGTATATACATAATCCTTTGTTCTCTATTAACTACATGCCAAAACATCTTTATTTTTAAGCTGTATTCACTTGTTTTTCTCAAGTGGATAGTTCCTTGTGGCTTATTTAAGTGCTGTGTTGGTCCTAGTCCCATTTAGCAGTACCTAGCTTTTGTGTAGCATTTTCTTTTCATCTTTCTCAGGAGGTCTCAAAGCATGGTCTAAAAGTAATAAAAATATCATTGTCCTCATTTTGCAGATAAAAGAAACAGGTACAGAGAGATAATATGACTTCCTAAGGGATTCTATGAAGGTTAGGAAATCAAGCCAGGTATAGAAGCCAAGTATTTTAGACTCAGTGTACTCTTATATTCATTAACTCATATTTAAACTCATAGCATTGTCTAAACATTGGCAGGTGTGTTAGTAATGTCAGGATTTTATGTCAATGCTGGAGAGTACAGTGATCAGAACTGTACAATTCTTTCCCTTTTTTATCATAGATTGGCTTTGTTTTTAGCCTTACTTTGTTTATCTATCTAATTAGTATAATACGATGAGAACTTTAATTAATTAGAGAAAAGTCTCTTTACATTGCTCATGCCAGTGTTTTACTATGATATTTCAATCTTCCGATCTAATTAGGACTTCCTAGATATTAAATGGGGAAATTTCACAGATAAAGAAAAGAGAACGCTGCAGGTGATAATGCAGAAAAAATATTTTTGCTCCTAAAGTCTTAAAATTCTTGGATTAAAAATATGGGTAGAGAAGAGCTAGCATTATCTTTTACTCATAATAAATAAAATAAAATAAAATAAAATAAAATAAAATAAAATAAAATAAAATAAAATAAAATAAAATAAAATAATCTCCAGAAGTTAGTGAAGCGGGTCTCACTCAGCTGCTGAAGCATTCCCTGCTTAGACAAATTAATAATGGAACAGGTTTAAAAATCAATTTCTAATAAAATAAAGTGGTATCTCTCCAAATGAAGGACTTGCTGTGCACAGCTGCTCTTATGTTAACCATTAATGGCAAGCAATAGCGTTGCAGCTATGATATTGAACTCTCCAAAGAAAGTCATTACTGAAGCAGATACTAAGAGACTAGAAAGCCTAAAAAATCCATACAAAATGAATCAAAAAGCCTTGAAAAACTAAGAACGTCACTTCTTTTTTTTTCCAGAAGGTTCCATATTTTATAGCTGACAGCTCCTGTTAACAACTCATCATTTAAAGGAGCCTTCAGAGTTAAAAACAAACAAACAAACAAACAAACAAACAAACAAAAAACTTCCCCAGTAATGCAGCTTATAAATAATCAATTAGCACAGTTAGTGTGTAGGTTGGATGGTTCTCCTTTTTGCGCTGGAATAATCATCTTTGAGCATTATTCACTTCCTTTTTTTCTTGACATCTAGGAGCAGAGGGCTGATGTGATTTTGTTCTAACCATACTCGTGATATGGCAAATCTTACAAGATAGTTATTTTTCAAAACTAAAGTGCTGAATATTGTGGTTGTGCAAGGAGATCCACCCAGTTACAGGCTAATGTGTTATTTCTGGTGAGTTAATGAGCACTGCAGCCAGTAGCCCACCATACCTTCATGCTGAAGTTCCTGCCATCTCTGTTTTTATAATACAAATTGGAGCAGGACTCTTTATCAGGGAGTGTAATAGCAGGACAAGGAGTAATGGTGTTAAACTAAAAGAGTGTAGATTGAGATTAGATATAAGGACGAAATTCTTTACTCTGAGGGTGATGAGGCCACTGGAACAGGTTGCCCAGAGAAGCTGTGGATGCCCCATCCCTGGAAGTGTTCAAGGCCAGGCTGGATGGGTCTTTGGGCAACGTGGTCTAGTGGGTGGCATCCCTGCCCATGGCAGGGGGGTTGGAACTAGGTGATCTTTAAGGTCCCTTCCAACCCAAACAATTCTGTGATTCTATGATTCTTTGAAATTGAAATCTCTAGAATTTGCACTTATGAGGGGAAAAAAAGCTATCTTATTGCTTCTGTTAATCTTCTCAATCTTTAAGGATGCTTCAGCCCACTTTGGGTGAGCAATACATTTATGGAGGATGAAATTCAGTCTATACATGCAGAGGCAGAAATAATTGTCTGTGAACTGAGATAACACAGAGACATTTGAGGGGCTAATTTTAAGTTACAGACTGAAGTACTTATGTTTCACAGGTTCAGATCACTTCAGGTTTTTTTTGGCATCTTGGGACCAATAAAATGATGGATTTGGTTACATATGGCCTGTTGCCATATAAAACTCACTGCTGGACTGATTTGGAATGAAACACAGCCCAGTATTGTTCATAACCATATAATCAATATGTTCTGAAAAACCTCTGTGAGATGATTATCTTCTCTTTTCTGTATGGTGACGGTACCATAAAAATTACAGAGAACGTTGCACAGAGCTTTCTTTGTTAGGTAGGTTTTACCTGAAAACAATTGGAGCTCTTGGCAATTTTAAGTCATTGAATAAAATAGTTAAGAAGTAGCTGCATTCAGTCTTGTCTGAACATCTTCTGTTCTAGTGTGGAATTGGACTGGAAGGATCTGTTCTGGGGGGAATAGTACTAATCAGTTATTCATCGAAGTCGTCATTCTGATATAAGTATCTTGAGTCTTAAATATACTGGTGCAAAACACTTTATGATGATTAATGTTAGGGGTTATTAAAGCTATGGCTGTTTTTTACTTGTAGCTACCATGTTTCATCACTTTTCACCTTTTCCAGAAAAATAACTGAGTAATTCTGCAAAGGTGCTGCTGCCACACCAAACTTCACATGACATTTTTCTGAGTAGTAAGCAGAGGATACCACATCTCCCAGCCAGTGTGGGCTATCACATACCTGAATGCAGTTTTGTTCACATGAGTTCACTAAAAGATGAGACGGAATATGAAATGAAACTAAACCTAAGTGTAAGCTGTAGGTTGCACCTCAAGCTTTGTTCCATCAGTGGAAAACTTCACTGAATCTGGCACAGGGAACTGAGTAGTCTGTATTTATGGATGTTTTGAATATCCATAGGAATGTTTTCCTGAGAGACAGCTTTGTAAAATTCACCTTTAACAATTACTTGTTTGCCTAACCCAGTAAATGCTATATTGGTGTTTACTACCTACTCTGAGATGGAAAGGAAATAAAGTTTGAGTCAGAATAATATAATGCTGTCTGAGATTTGATAATTGGAATTTGTTACCTGTCTTACTATCAATTTTTAGCCTCTTTCCCCAAATGTGTACAGGGATGTAAAACTGTTAATAATTCATCTGTGCCTCTTTGCTTCTTGTGCATGTGTACCTAAACAGTATAGCAGGGTGGATGTAATTGAGGTCTCATTCAGCAGGACTTTAGAGGAAGCCTCCCCCATGGCACTCACCTGTGCCTCTTTGTTTTCCCAGTACATACAGTAATCATCAAATAAGTTAGAAGAAATGAGCAGATGTAGTCAGGGTCTCCCTTGACCAATACTTTCATTTAGGCTTCACCCCAGGACAACTTCTATACTGCATGAATTGGTTTTGTATATAATCAACAAAACTGAGGATTTCCACTACATGTGCGGAAATAACAGAGTAACGTGCCTGACTCATGCTTGAAATATAGCCAGACTTACAACTTCCATAATGCAAACAGCAGAAATTTGAGGGATATCAAATCCAATGATGAATAATTTATAAAATATCAAATTAACCATATGCCAAACAAGAAAATCATCAAAGGAGAACATGAATAAAGCCTAATGTATGCAACAGAGAACTGAGTAGTGTTGACATAGTTCAGAAATATTACTCTGCAACAATGAAATACACTGAAGCTGATCTCTTCAAGGTGTTCTGTGAGCAAGATTCCAAGGCATCTGTTTAAAATGCATGTTTTAAACAATAGGTTGTATAAATGAAAATGCAAATCTGAAGGTCATTGATCTTCAAGTTTTTAGGAAAATGTCTAATCCTCTTTTTGTGTATTTCATGTTTGCTTTCACCTTTGGCCATGAGGCTTTAGGCAGTAAGACCCAAGCTAGTTTCCCCAAATAGCTTTATAGGGTGTTCTGTATATGGACCAAGGCAATGCATGTTTTTTTCAGTTGTCAACATCCCTTCTAATTATTTTTGATGTAATTATAAATCCACAATTACTTATTTTTGCATAGAGAGCCTTTATCATCTCTAAAAATTGATAACAGATGAAATCGGGGTAAATTAAAATAGGTCGTGGGAGATCAAATGTCCTAAGGGAATTTCAGTTTCCTAGTAATTGCAATTTCAATAAGATCCTTAAATACTCAGAATGTCACCAAAACCAGTAAATAGATGTGAGCCTATTCAAACCCATCTAAAATTAAAAGTGTTAATCCAGAGAGAGGTTAGGATGAGTGAATAATTTAGTTGTGTTAATTCTTGAGGTTGAAGTGGGATTTCAGCACTTCCTTGGTGTGAATGAAATTTTAGATGCTAAGAGCTGAGTCCTTATTTATGTTTAGCCATGCAGACACTTACTACTGGATTACATTTACTGTTGTAGAAAACGTCATAAAAATCAGTAGAACTGCTTTCCCTGGTAAACGTTTTATTTCCCAATTTGTGTTTGCATGATCCAATAGCCATTAATTATCTGATGAAAAATTACGCAGTCACAGCATAAATCCAGTAAATTTCCCTCACATGGAAATTTAAGCTTGTAGGTGCTTGTTAAATTTATCTCAAAAGAAGGTAATATATTAATTGGGGGAAAAAAAATATTGACATGTGACATGGGAAAAGCTGTTTTAGTGGCATGGTAAGAAATAATGTTTTTAAAGACCTTCTCTAGACCTCTGTGAAACTGCTGACATTCTTTCCAGGACTGTGCAGGCTGAAAGAGTAAAGCAAGTTAAAGAGAAGCGGTAAAATTTAGTTGTTGTATTCACCACTCAGTCTGTCTCCCAAAATGAAAAACTATGAATGTGATCATTCACAGGAATCTCCAGAAGGAGTGGTCTAGGAATGTCTTCCCTACCGTTGTGCTATTTAACATACAAATATAAATAGAGCCAGAAAGGGACAGTCTGAGCTTTGTGGCAATCCAGGAAGCTACTGAAAACCAACGTAGAACTGAAAGCAAGAACTTAGTTGAGTCTTGAGCTTTTATTTTACTCTTTGTCAACCAGAAGTTTTGAGCATTCTCTCCAGAGAGAGGAAGTGAGAGAATGAAAGGAAGGAGGGAAGGAAGGAGGGAAGGAAGGAAGGAAGGAAGGAAGGAGGGAAGGAAGGAAGGAAG
>VXAA01006239.1:143723-176414 GCA_013399115.1 Anseranas semipalmata | reverse complement strand
AAGTGAGAGAATGAAGGAAGGAAGGAAGGAAGGAAGGAAGGAAGGAAGGAAGGAAGGAAGAAGAATATTCTTTTAAAGACCCTTTGGTGCTTTTGGAAATAAAATGAAAAATTTCAGGCATGACAGATTTTGTTACTTGGTGGTTCTTTGCAAGTTCAAGTTTGTGTTATTTTTGCCACTTCATGTTTCTGAAAGATTCACCACATTATGTTTGGTCTAAAGGGCCTGATTATGGAGTGTATTCTGTCAAGGCAATTGCTGTTGACCTCAAGGAAATTTTGTGCTTAAGTGTCAGGTGTTATTATGTCAGCATACTTTTGTAGCTTTCAGATTTTGCAGAAAAATGTAAGTGGATTATTTCTTATATTGTCTTCTGTTACACAGACAAAACATAGTCAAATTCTAGTTCAAAATTTATCAGTATCCACCGTTAAAGCAGAATATGTTGATGTTAGAAGCACTCTCCTTCAGCTCCTGCACCCAAATTCTCATTTATTTGCTCTGGAGAATGTAATAAGGAGTAGGACTTACCTTTTACAAGAAAAAAAAAAAAGACATTAAAAAAAAGTTTTAATTCTCTTCTTAGCGGAGATTGTTAAGAGTTATTGTCACACCAACAGTGTAAATTGTATTTTATCTGTTGTTTTGAAATTAATCCGGATGGATACACTCAGATAATTCTCTACTCATAAAGACTGTCCTAGATATGGGTTGATTAGGAAGAACAGATTTGATAGAGCATAACTTTTTACTGCATGTTTGTTGAAAGCCTAAAGGTTTGGCCGAAGATATAGCTGTGTTGGTCAATATCTTGACTTACGTTTGTTATTTTACCTACAGAACTCGTAATACAATGTAAAATGAGTACATTTGATGCAATTTTTTCAAGTCCCAGAAAGTACATTTCAAGGACAGATTTTCAGATGGAATTCCAACAGCTGGGTTAGTCTGGATTGACACAAAATGTCTGAACATGTTCTAACCATGGCTTCAGACTTGTGAGGTGCTGATGAATTTAACCTGTCTATACCTGAGTAATGATACTTAAGTTACTAAAAAAATCAACATATACCAGTCTTAAAAATTCTATTCTCTTATTTCTGGAAATTTCAAAGACCTTTATCCCGTCAGATTGCAAAGGACCTGTCAGGTGGTCTATTGTGCGCTCATACACAATACTGGTGTAAAGTGCGAGGTTCTTCTGGTGCACAAAAGTCTGCAGTGTCTTCTCTGGCTATGGTGCCTTGTGGGTTATGCTCTGTTTAGATGTTCTTGTAACTGATGTGCCAACTCAGGTTATGGTCACTTAAGAGAAGGTTCATTTAGCAAAATCGAAAATAGGCAGCTACTCTAAGCTGGCGTCTTCTTTTATATTCATGGATGGAGCTATCATAATTGAGGGAGCTGGGTCTCTTTAGCTTGGAGAAGAGGAGACTGAAGGGTGACCTCATTAATGTTTATAAATATGTAAAGGGAGAGTGTCAGGAGGATGGAGCCAGGCTCTTCTCATTGACATCCAATGATTAGACAAGGGACAATGGTTAAAAGCTGGAACATAAGAGGTTCCACTTAAATATGAGAAGAAACTCTTCACGGTGAGGGTGACGGAGCACTGGAACAGGCTGCCCAGAGAGGTTGTGGAGTCTCCTTCTCTGGAGACATTCAAAACCCACCTGGACTCGTTCCTGTGTGACCTGATCTAGGTGTTCCTGCTGAGGCAGGGGGGTTGGACTAGATGATCTTTCGATGTCCCTTCCAATCCCTAACATTCTGTGATTCTGTGATTCTGTGATAAATCTTCCCATTTGTCTTAGATGGGTGTTTTTTTTACAAAACATCCTGGAACTGCCTGTAGCTCTCTTTATTTCCTAGACAGAAAAATGATTAACATCAGGAAATAGCTCTCCCGATGTTGTTGGCATACAGTGAGAGAGCAATATGCAAAACATTTCATTTCTTGTAATTTTTCACATTTTTTTGTTCGTTAAGCTGTCAAATGGTTTTGAAAGGCTCATTTTCTTTTTCAGTATGAAAAAGATGCCTACCCTGCTGAAAATTAAAAGCTTAGATTAAAAGCTTACAAAGAGTTATTAATCTTAGCATTTTCTTTACAGACACGGGTATTTCCATCTCATTTTGTTTTCAGAAAAGATGATACTTTCATGTTACTTTTCAAAATTACCTTTCTAGGTAGAGCTCTCTTGAGCCAATGGATAATTTTTTAGATACCTAACTGAGCTTTAGATGAGCACAGTATTATCACATACAATATTAATTAACTAATAAGTGTTTTTGAAATAAAGTACTTTTTTTGTCCAAGAATAATTATTTCATATTCTAAAATTCTTCAGTTGAAATTCTGGTTCCATTGAAGTCAGTGGTCAATTATAGTCAGTAACTATTTCTTCAACATTTCTTCTTCTTTATCTGCATATATTTTTACTACATTATATTATACACACATATAGGAGTATATATGTATAGTTCAAAAACACATTGCAGAAATACAGATGTTTTTTATTGATAGTGAATGTTGATATTTATATAGTGCAACGTCTGTGATGTTTATTCATTATATTTTTAAGTATTTAAGATAAAGCTTTACATTTATTTTATACAATAATATGTTTTTCTTTTTTCCTATTTAGCTTCCCCATGGGTAGATAAAAGTCGAACTCCAAACAAAATAGATCTGTATGATGTTCGCAGAAGACCATGGTAAGCTTTCTTTTAAGGACTGATGTATATACATCTCTTGCTTCCTGGATATGACTTTAAAGACAAAATTTTCTGATTATTAATATGTAATAGTCCTTACTTTTAGATACTGCTATTTTCTTCATATAAACTCAGTTAATTCTCCTGAACAGACAATGTTCAAATTATACTACTTGTTATGCAACATCCACTGTAGTATGTCGTACTGTTGCCTTACATGGATAATTTCATAGGTGGATAACTATCAAACAAGTATCCATATGAAATGTGGATTTTGCACCAAAAGCAAATGTGGCAGATTATCAGACTGGGCCAATTTTTCTGGACTTCTGCAAATGTTTACAAATATGTCTCAGTGGTTTAGACTAGCTAAAGAATCACTAGACAAGTAAAAGACAAAGAACAGTGGGATTGTTTCTCATGATACTTTTCTGTAAGCCTCTCAAGGCGTAGTGCATACTGATACTTGGATTAGTACTAGTTGAATACACTCTCTCAAAGGACAAAGTATTTTTCCCTAAGCTTGGCTGATGCAGTAATTCATCTGTCATCACGACCTTTAGCTCTGAAATAGTATACACACTTTTCAGTTATCAACATATGAAAATAGTGAATTATGATCAGTATATCCTACTTCCAGGCTTTCCTATTGCAGTTTGAACTTTGGTTTACTTAGAAGGAGACACAACAAGAGAGAAAAATGATGGCACATGGTTACACTAGTACTAGTTACAGTAAGAGGATTTTTTTTGGTTCAGCTGGATTAATTTAGAGATCGTAGAGAGTGTTCCATCACACACAGCAAATGTGTTTTCAAACACGTATCATTCATATCCTTTATTTATTTCAGGTATATCCAAGGAGCTGCATCTCCCAAAGACATGCTTATTTTAGTTGATGCGTAAGTGCTTAATGTCTGGGTGTTGACATTAGAGAGCTAAAAGTTCTTAGATATATTGAACAAATCTCCGTATGCTGAAAAAGGAACAGATGATTAAGAAGTCCTTATATGCAAGGATCAAAAACTGGTTTTGAACAAAATAAGCACACAGGAAAACATATTTCCAAAAAGCCCAAACCAAACCTGCAAGTTATTTGAACTATGTAGAAGGAAGTGTTTTTGAATCACCTTAGTATTATTCTGCTTTCAGCTTCATAATAATTACTAATCAGATGAAAATTTCTCATGTGCATGCCAAGATTTGCTGTAAAACACAGAAGCAGATACAAATTATTAGAAACATGAAAGTGGATTTAATCATGATTTCATGGGCCTGAAGGATGAGAATTTATGCAGACTTCATGTTTTACTGTACATATTTAAAGCTCAGTTTCTATAAATCATTAATCCCTAAGCAATTGAAATTATTTTCATAGATAGATTTCCCTTCAAAATAAATGTGAAATAAAATGCAAAGGAATTTTTTTTTGTGAAGGTTGAATTTTTTAAGATAGCCCTATTTGTTTGTCCTTATTGACAGGTTATTCTGTAAGGACACAAAAGAGTAATGCTATCACACAATATGAGAGATTTTTGGCTACTTTTTCTGATTCCATATACAAAAATCAGCCCATGTTTGGTATTTATAGAGATATATTTATTCCATGCAGTATAGAAAATGAGCAAAGAAATTGATAAAAAAACTCTATCTTTGCCTTGGCAAGGCTTCCATTGTTTAGCTAATGTCAAAGGACTAAAGGAACATTGAACTTGTTGTGTCAAACAGATCCCTTTATGCTGATAGAAATGCTCAGTAAGAGAATTTGCATTTAATGCTTTTAAATGTGGTGAAGTGCTTTCAATTCAGGAGTGAGGTTTATCAACATTTTTTATTTCTGCACTTCAATTTAAGTTTTGCCTTGGATCAAACAAGCTACCATTTGGGTATTTGAAAATCTGAAGCTGTAAATCTATGTGTAAGAGTATAAAATATTTAGATAATGCATTGGTTGAGTGTGGTAAACTCTCTCAGATTTCTTGAAATGAAAATGAGCAAATGATGCATCATTATGACTTAATCTTAGCCACAATATGTGGCTTGGAATGGTGGTTTGGGACTTCATTTTTTATTCTAATAATGTTATAACACTAATGGTGTGTTGGAGAATTCAGGAGAATAATTGAAAATTTAAGTGAGAAAGTTGCTGAGACTGTTGGTTGGTGCTCTGTATTTTCTTCATATGTTTAAAATAATTTTTTTAAAAGTGATCTTTTCTGTTATCCTGAATTTCTGTTAGGAGTGGGAGTGTCAGTGGGCTGACACTGAAGCTGATCCGCACCTCGGTCATTGAGATGTTGGAGACCTTGTCTGACGATGACTTTGTGAATGTAGTTTCAGTGAGTATCTGTTCTTTCAACAAAACTTGCATTTGTCAACAAAGCCATAAGCAAACTATTTTCAATGCCAGATTTGAGATGCTTGACTATTAAGCTGCTAAGAGACTTAAAATAATATTACAAAATACCACATTTGGCTAACTGTTTTCTGGTAAGTATAACGGAAGTCATAGAAGTTATAGATTCATTGATATGTATACGTTTGAGTGAATGGCTAATCAGCTACAGTAGAAAAGGAAGCAGTTAAAGCAAAACTCATTTAAACAAACTTCTGTGTAGCCAAATTCTCCTTTCTGATATATAATTCTGGTCCGTTTAATGGTTCTTCTACTTGATTGGTACATGCAAATCCTCTTGAAATAGTTGGTGGTCCACTGGTTTTATGCTGTGGTACAAGAGTCTATTTTTGGAGATAGAATGCTACAAAGGAGGTAGGGGGGAGTTCTTTCTTCCAGACTGCAGGCAGTTGAGATGCCTGTGTTAATTGATGCATGATGAGAGAAGATGCACCGTTGTACATCCAACCTGACAAAGAGGTGTTCCTGAGAAGTTCTGCAGTTAGCAATTTGATGGTAGCAAAGCAATTTTTCTCATAATAATGTGTCATGGTTTTGGCTGGGATAGAGTTAATTTTCTTCATAGAAGTTCACACAATGTGGTGTTTTGGATTTTTGATGAAAACAGTGGTGATAACACACCAATGTTTTAGCTGTTGCAGAACAGTGCATACACAGAGCCAAGGACTTTTGTGCTTCTCGTGCTGCCCTGCCAGCGAGGTGCTGGGGGTGCACAAGGAGCTGGGAGGGGACAGAACCAGGACAGCTGACCCAAACTGGCCAAAGAGATATTCCATGCCATATAACATCATACTGAACAATAAAAGCTTGGGGGAAAGAAAGAGGGAGGGGAGGGGGGATGTTTGGAGTGAAGGTGTTTGTCTTCCCAAGAAACGGTTATGCGTGACAAGCCCTGCTTTCCTGCAAGTGGCTGAACACCTGCCTGCTGATGGGAAGTAGTGAATGAATTCCTTGTTTTGTTTTGCTTGCACACGCAGTTTTTGATTTACCTAGTGAACTGTCTTTATGTCAGCCCATGAGTTCTCACACTTTTACCTTTCTGACTCTCTCCCCCATCCCACCTGGGGAGAGGGAGTAAGCGGCTGTGTGGTGCTGAGCTGCCTGCTGGGTTAAACCACAACAATAAGTAATATAATAGAGGAGGGAATCCATGCAGGGACTTAAAAATACACAAAATTTATGTGCACAGAGACAGCATATGTGATGTGCAGGTCAAAGAACTGGTGCAAGGAACGTTGGATTGTAAAGATTGTCAAAGGAGATGCTGGCTTTTTTGGGGCTGGATTTTCAGCAGCTAAGATCTTTCAGAACATGATCTGAAACTTCAGTATTACATGTGATTACTACACTTCATACTTGACTACTATTCTTAAAACTTCACTTTCTGTAAAAAAAAATAAATAGTTCTTTAAAATAGTTTTTTTTCTTTTTTTTTTTTTTTTTTTTTTTGTGGAGTGGCATTTCAGTCTTCTTAATACCTGCATAGAATTTAAAGTGCAAATTCCTGGTTTTCAAGAAGGCTGAAGGCAAAATAAAATAGTTTTGGGGAGGGGGAAGTTGGTATGGGCTACTTTCAGTTTTCAGGCTCAGACCTTGAGTGTCATGGTCTAGCCTCGGGCAAGGCTTTTTTGTTTTTTTTTATTAAGTTGTTGAACTGTAGAGCTTTGATTCTAAGAATTTAGGATGGGAACACTGGCATACTCTTAATGACAAGAGACAGCCTGCGTGGTTAGTAACTCTGCAATGATTTTGAAGGCAATTTTCAACTTCTACAGATGTGTTGTAGCCAGCCTGCAGGGAGAAAGACCTGAAATATCACTATCAGAAATCTCTTTGAACACTGCTTATTGCTTCATCTTTTGCTGTCAGTCTAGTTAGACCTTTCTCCAAGTAGTGGAGAGAAGCTTTTATTTGCAATGACATTTCCTTTTTTCAAGTTTTTAATAGTGAATTAGATGGTTTTCTTTAGTCTAAATTGCAGTGAAAAAATGAAACTTTTTTTTATTAAAAGAAAATAAGCTTTTCTGCAATGACATTAGACAGCTGAACTCTTGTTCTTGTGTTTGCTGTTTTAAAAAAAAGAAAATACTCTAATCCTAAACTGATGGAAATTGATTACTGCAATCAATGGAGCTGTGCCAGCTTTTGCCATTGGAAGATGTGGACCCACATTACCTCCTGATTCACAGTTTTCCCAACTCTTTCCTTCGTTTACTCCCAGCTGGCCAGAAATAGTGTATCTTAATGCTGAGGTAGTAAGTCTTAGACTCAGGGTATTTTATTAGCTAAGTTTCAGTGTTACCACAGCGAGGTCCCAAGGTTGGGATTTGTTTCAAAAAAGGACTAGAAATCTTTGAAAAATTTCTGCAATGCATTTTCCCAGTGGTTTGTAACTTGCAACATGTAAGGACCTTTCTTCTTTGAATGAACTTAATACTTTAGAGGCACTTGTCAGATATTTGACTGCAGAACCGAAGAGGACTTTTTTGTTGAGCTGCATTCATCCTCAGAGGAAGGCAACACTCACAGAAGTATATATAATAGAACATGCCATCTCTAAATATTTTATGAAGTGCTATTTGGTGTTGTGCATTTATGATTTAAGATTCCATATTAAATCTTTTGAGTATTGTAATTACTTTCGTATAACCTGTTTTCCTGTATTTAGATGACTTATGTATTGAAATTGTGGGAGAGATTGTGTTTGTGTTCTGATATTTTTTTTTGTAACAGAAAGAGAATCATATGCTGTAGACAAGAAACAAAAGATTGTACTATTACAAGGTATTCTTTAAGCGAGAGGAGTAAACATTGAAGTTCAGTCTTTTTTAGGATTTTTCCCTTTTGTTAGGTTGCTCTGTTTTTCCACAGTCTGAGCAAAGCCTCAAACCAAAGTTAAGCACCAGAGAGGACACTGCTTAAGAAGGTGGTATTTTATCACACTCGGTATTATTTATTCTTAACATTATTCACAGGAGCATATACAGGTGCATAACTTTTATAAAGCATTCATCCACTGCAATGTCAGTATTAGTTGCCGTTCTGTTTTCATGTATGCTGTCTTATTTTTATGTTTGATTTAGATATTTGTCACTTGAAATGAAACGTAATACATCAAAACCGTCATTATTCTGGTCAATCAGATCTTTGAAAATTACATCTGTGACTTTAATTAAAGAGGATTTCTTAAAGAGTCTTCATTGCTTATTTTTTTCCCACTTATTCTTCATTGTACACCTTTGGTGAAAAGCTGGATGATTTATTACTTTGTTGTACTGTGTTACAAGGCAGATGGTTCATTAATTTTTGTCTGTTTTTAGAATAATCTAATTTTTCTTTTTTTGAAATGATCTGAGGATCATATGGAGAGATGAATCCAGAATCACAGAATCATCTGTGTTGGGAAAGACCTTCAAGATCAACAAGTCCAACCATCAACCTGACATACTAAGTCCCATGACAAAACCATGTCCCTGAGTGCCACATCCACACATCTTTTACATACCACCAGGGATGGGGACTCTGCCACTTCCCTGGGCAACCCATTCCATGATACAGAAAAGGACATCATTATTCTACACTGAATATTCTGTAATAAATAAGGCATATCTAAAATAAGTCCATCTCCATTGCCTCCTTCATAACCCCAAAATATCAGCTAAAGCATTTTGATCTAGATGAAGGAAATATAATTTGTTCATTATGTTTCATGCTATTGTTTAAGGACATTTTCTCTTGAAGTGTCCTGTATTAGACATCATTGGCTAATTAAAAAGTCCCCCCCAAAATAGCTGATAATTTATAGTTAACACAGTATTAGTGAATTGATATATGAACACTGAAAATTATCTACAATTTTTTCTTTCCCTCCTGGATCTTTTGGCCAAGAAATCAACAGTTGTTTTATGGGTTGTTAGATTTAATAACCATAGAGTGTTTGGTAATGAGGTTCTGAGTTAACTAAAGAGCTGTTTTACTGCTAACCTCTGCCAAGATGTTGTCCCACAAAACCCATATGTGTGATGATTCATGCCCACAACTGAGACATGGATTTAAGCTTATGCCAATCACTTCTAGAAAGTGACAGGATGATTTAATCAACCGTGCCTGGTATATGGAGAAATCCTGGGAAACAAAAAGCTTAAAAGCGGATGTGCTAAAATACATTAGTTCTACTGATTTAATATAGTTCTTGCATTTATTTCCAGGGAAAAAGGGCTGAATGAACTGTTAAGTCATGTAAAGACTGCCAGGGGTTAATATGTCATGATTTCCTCTGGGATTTGAATTTTTCTTATCTGAAATGCTGTGCTTTGTTGCAGAAAGAAAAACCTGCTGTTAGAAAGAGCTTAAATGTATGAGTAATACAGCTGTTTTCCCACTAATCCGGTTATATGCTTTGATAGCAGTAAGTGGTAGATGATAGGGGCAGTAATTCCATCCCAGCATGCTATGATTTAGTGACTTGGTTTCAAATGTTGACACGGAGAGTGTAATTTGTTTATGATTGTGGGTAGGCTGCAGTTTGCAGGAGAAATGCATTACAACTTCAAGTCTGTAGAGGTGGGGAAAACCACACAAAGAAAAACACAACTTACAGCAACAGACATGTTAAAGGTCAGGAGCCATAGGACTGTTTAGAATCATTTAGCCTTTGTAAAAATCCTAACTAGTATGTACTGTTTAGGAACTAGAAATTAAATATTAAGAGCGTGCTAGGGATAAGAGAATCATGCTGTAGGAAACCTGAAAGCTCATCTCCTGCTCTTGTGCAGTTCTGCACATGGACTAAAATCAGAGGAAAGGAGATTCTGGATGAAACGATTTCAAAGAAAAAACTGTGCACACACCCTATGAGATTATTACTGGGGATCATCAAAGCAATCTATGGAATATACATCTTTTTTCCCACTGATTTTTAGTAGCAGCTTTTTGTGTAATTCTCTTAATTCAGTGGTGGCTGACCTTTTTACTTTGCCCCCCTTATTCCCAAGCTGATACAAGCTTTATGCCTTGCTAATTAAAATATTTGTTATGATATTATAAATCTAATAACAAAAAAAGAAAGTTCAGTAAAGCGCTTTTCAGTTTATCAAAGGGCTCCTTTCTTTTTATGCTGCATGTTCCTTCATGTACTCTGCATTTCAAATAGCATCCATATTCTCTTAGATACAGGGAAACATTCCTTCCTTCTGGGAAATACTTTCTTAAGGTCATTTAAAAACTTAGCAAACATGACATGGGTGGAGACTATAGCCTGAAGTCCTGTTGAAGGGAGGAGGATGCTAGATTTTACAGCCAGGGAGCCTGTTATGCTTATGCATTCTTTGCTAGATTTGAGTGTACTTCTGTTCAGTTGGCAAAAACTTTTAGAAAGGTCTTTAAAATTAAATTTAAAGTTAATACTTTAAGTCAGTTTCCTTTATTACTTTACATCCATTTAAAGTGTTTCTAGTGAACCTTAAGTTGCATAATCAATTGATTAACACATATTTTCTGCCTGTGTTTTGGATTTTTGACCCAGATGAGTTCAATGGTGATGTTTTTCTAAATAACATCTCTCTCTGAGGAGGAAGAAATAAAGCACGATAATGATATTAGTGTGGAATACTAGTACTGAAGTAGTTGCATGGCTTCATCTAGAGGAAGAGTCGAAGAGGACTCTTGTCTGAAGGGGCTTGCCAGCAGGCTTGCTAATTATTCTGGTCCTTATTTTCCCCTTCTCCATAATGGATAATACTAAGGAGAAAATATAAAAATGCCTGCCATCTTTTTCATTATTTGGCAAACTAGAAAAGATAATCAAGTTCCAACTGTAGCTCTGCATAAGCATCTTTCCTACTGATTTAATCCTGGAGCATTTCAGCTAATCAATCACCGTAGCTCCAGTCAAGTATACAGTGTCCTCAGAATCATACCTGTGTGGGGCAGTAAACAAATATATATCGTGCCATTTTTTCAGTGGAAAGCAAGGTAAAGGCATGTTTAAAGCTGAGTGTTGAGCTTCATTCATGGTTCTCTTAACCATGATCGATTCAATACTATCATGACCTTGCAGTTTTTCTTGAATTTAGTGTCTCATTTTCAAGGCAAGGGGGAACAATGATAGCTACAGAGAAACACATTTTCACAGCAGCATTTCTTAATGGAAAATCATTGGCATTCCTTAATGGAAGGTCGTTATCTTGCACCTTCCCTTTTCAGAGACCAAGTGAATTGTTTTATGTATTTTCATAAACGTATGTTTGGTAAGCACTGTAGGTGCTGGGCTGAAGCAAATCTTGAAAAAGTTATGATCAAATCTAGTATTTAAATTCTGCATTGCTAATCATTACAGGTAGAGCTTGGCTATGTGTCAATGGAAATATATGTATGGGAAATGTGTCTGGAGGACCTGTTGAGTAAATGTCATGATGATGAGTGTTTTGCAAATAACAATGGAGGCAATTTAGGGACCTGGAGAAAATTTGGGAATTATGGAAATCCAGCAATTGTTAGTAAGTTAGAAAGAACTGTCTTTATAAATAGATTAATGAGAGTAGGAATAGAAGCAAGAAATGCAGTTGTATATACAACATCATGAATTTTTTGTCTGTCCACATAATTAGAGTTTCATTTTGATTCTTCTCAAAAGAGAAAGGAGTCGATGCTATATTTAAGTATTTTAGTTGTGGCTGGAGTTGTGAGGAAGATTAGGGTAGGATGATGTTGCATTGTTTGGCTCTTTTGAAATGAAGTTAATTGACTTGGTTGGACTTGATGATCTTAGAGGTCTTTTCCAACCTGGGTGATTCTATGATTCTATGACTTCAATGGGACCCTGATCCTCAAGAAAGCAAGTTACACAGTTTGTATCAAGAAAAGAAAAAATGAAAGACCACTAGGAGTCAAACATACTGCAATCTTCATCTGACATGAACTATGAATGCTTATATAGCTTTGGTGACATGCCTTGAGACTACTTTTCATCTAAAGTGTGTAGATTGATGGTTCAGTTTCTCTCCTGGGAGGCAGACAATAACTATTTGAACTGAGATTTTGAATTTATGTCTCTTTTGTTCTGGTTGAGTAATGTTACATAAATGTGGATAATATCACTAATTTAACACAAAACAGATTGGATCAGGTTTTTCTAAATAAAAGTTTGTAGGTGCCTTCTTTCAGGACAGAAAGTGGTTTGCAGTTGATTGTTTGGTTCTTGAAGGCATCTTCTCAGAGTCCGGAGTGAGTCATCTGAGAAGCTGCATTTCAGACCAGCTTTTCAAAGTATTCTCAGACTCACAGAATTTGAATTTTTGGGGGGTAGTTTTGGAGTTCATGAATAAATAGGCTGAGAACTGATTTGATAACAGCTGAGAAGTGCTGTCACTGGGGAAAACTCTTGCATCCATAGACTTTCAAAACTGTCACATACAGGCACTGCAAGAATCACTAGTTGAAGCCCAATAAATTTGAATGGAACATAAATAGTTAATATGCCTCAACAAATTGCAAGGAAAGATTCTTGTCCTCTCAATATCAATATTTAATGCTTTCCTGGAAGATGGGCTTTAAGCAAGCATCTACCACTAAATGTAATTGTTAAGGTCTATTGCAGGAGTAAACAAGGGAATTCTAAGGGCTATTGATATGTGGGTGGTGAGACAGTGTGCAGGAGGTCAGACTAGAGCACCTCACTGGCCCTTTTGGATTTAAATCAAGAATACATCTGGTGGTCGTGGTGGTGATTTTGTTTTTGTTTTTGTTTTTTTTCCATTTTGTTCTGCTGACTTAAATGTTTATCTCAAATAGCTGTTTATCATCCACCTTAGTTACTAATGGACTGGAAGGTACTTCATCATCCTTGTGTGATATGAATACATTAACCTTTATCTTTCTAAATAGGGAATATTTACTAAGCACTTTTGTTTTTTCTTTGTGTACATAACAGTTTAGGCATATCTATCTAACAAACACTAAAGTCCACTCACTCCAGCTGCTGCAGCACAGATGCACGGGCCCTCTGACCTGGGGTCTGACTCTGGTTGCTCTACTCACACCCCCATACGCGCAGACATGCATGCAGAACAGAGAGCTGTCACCCAGGAAAAGAGGTAGAAATGGAGTTTAAGAAGACAGGACAGACTGTGCTGATGAAGTGCAGGGCATGGCCAGACAAGCAGGCTCTTTACACATGACCAGCCCTTTTTCCCCTTACCCCTCTATTTTCCCACACTCATTCGTCCCCAAGTCACCTAAATTCATCCCTTTCCTCACCTTGGTTCCTTCTCCTAAGACATCCTGTAGTAAGTTCTGTTCAATCCCCAAATGTTCTTCCCCTGCATCCCATAATGTGTCCCACACCCCTAGGCTGCAACCTGCCTCAGACTGAAAGCCAGGTCATTGTATTGTAAGTTATTGGGTTAATTATAGTTATAACTATAATTATAGTTAGTGGAGGGAAATGAAAATCACCTCCAGACGACAGCTCATCCTGACTGTCTTGAACATGCTGAGGACAAATTATAGCCAGAAGGTGCTTGTCTGTCCCCACTGCCTTCAGGAGAGCTTGGCTGCTGCCTTGGACAGGGCTCCCAGTGTAAAGATGACTGGAATGAGATAAGCAGAATCAGACTACCTCTGCTCAGTTAAGAATGCAAAAGGGAGTCAGTGGACATAAAAAACAACAACAACAACAACAACAACAAACAGGGAGATATTTAAGGAGGAGATTAGGAGTTAATTATTACACTTCTTTTTTTTTTCTTCTTTTGTGTTACTGTTTGCTTTTATAACATCAGCTAAATTTTTACTGCTGTATTATTAACTGTTACTTTAGTTTGCTGTGGAAGAAAAATGTCCAAAAGGTATGTAAGAGAAAAAAAAATGAATGGGTCTGAAAAGGAATAGGGCAAATCTTAAAACAAGATCTATTTTGTTTTAGATTTGTCACAATGTGTTAATTCTAAGCAATAGTGTGCTTGAGTGGAAAAAAAGCCAAAGGAGATGGAAATTAGAAGCTGAAATTCTAATTTAGGTTGTCAGGAGCAGGGATGTTTCTGGAAACTGTACATTTATTACTGTACAGTGTAGCTTACAATTCCAGATGACTAGAAAAGTCACCTCCATTCCCACTTTGAGGGATTGCTTTGGGCATCAATACAGATTTTTAGTGTCTCCTCTTATAGTTGTCAAATGTCAGGAAGTCAGACTTCCAACAGCACATGGCACAGGCTTCTGCAATTTCCAGAATAAATTCTAACTCTCTAATAGATTAGTAGTATATAAAATGAGTATATTAGTAGTATATAAAATAAGGTGACAGCTCATGGTCACACTGGTTAATTAATCTGTTGGCTAGTTTCAGTTTCTTAATTTTTAGTAAAGTACAAGACTTACTAAAGACTGTGGCAGGTCAGATACTGGACCAAAAGTGCATTTCTGAGTCATCTTTTCAAGCAGGAGACAGCGATTAGGGGGAGCTGTACAACTAAAAATTTCTGCTGGGTGCCTCTGTGCTCTCTCGAACAATGAACTCTTTCCTTACCAGTTCTGAAGAGGCCAGGCTGTGCTGGCTTCAGTGGTTCTGATGAGGAGAGATGACTCACAATGTTAATGAAACGAGAGAAAAATGCAGGCTGTCCGTAATATTTGGAACAAGGTGGGAGGTATTTGTTCTCTACTTCCCTTTTTTAAAATGTATTTCCTATCAATCTCCTCTGTTTGGCAGGTAAAAACTTGAAGTCATATGTGAATCTAAAGGAACTCTTAGGCAGAACATGAATGAAATACTCACAGACTTGTCAGGTCTCACACTTTGGAGACTCACGCGTTTCCATCCTGCTTCTGTGCTTCTCCGCTTTAGCAGCAGCATCTCGCCTATGCTGCCACGGCCTCCTTACTGCTTGCTAAGCCCAGGCACCATGCACAGCCAGGCACAGCGTTTCTCTGCCCTGCGAGAGTGACAGGCAAGTTTAAGTTTAGGTAAAGCCCTGGAAATATGGGGGTGACATCGTAGCCCCCTGCCCTCCCCCAGTTATGCGGCCTGGCGCTGAAGTGTACATCTGTCTTTTAATTTGGTGTATTGACTAAACATTCATCTTGCTTTCGATGCCTGGACCAGGAGCCTCACATATGCAGTGAGTTTAAAGATAATGGTTTAATGTTCAAACCTTTATCTCGTTGTTTTTGCCAGGGGTGTTTCATGTTCTAAACAACTCAAATTTGACTGAATGACGATTTCCCCGATCAATAATAAAAAATACCTCCAAAATCAATTTCTAGAAAGTCTCCTACTACAGCTGTCTCATACAGTGTGTGTGGGGAGCGTGCACATGTGGCGTACAATGCACGTTGCAGCACTACAGTAGTAGAGAATGGTGAGATTTCTGCAGCAGGTGCTTAAGTTTACAGTACTGAAATTTGCAGTAGAATTCAGAAACACATGACATTAAGTAAGCAAGAGTACATGCTAACTTAGCCACAGCATCATGAAATGACCATAAATGAATTCATCTTGCTGAAAGACCTATGGCTGAAGCTGACATTCTTTGTTGCAACCCCTAAGATTCTCAGCGTGGAATCTTACTTTGTGGTCTGAGCATGATTCCTGCTGTACTCAGTGGCAGTTTTGCATTGATTTATGCTCAGATAATCCCACTGATTAGAAAGGTTAACTAAATTAGCCGAGAGCGGATTCTGGTCTGATATTGTGTCTTTTCCCAGATGTTTGTCTCATACTGTGCTACAATAATTTTTTCAGCAGGTATTTCGTGGTCTAACAGATTGTTCTTTACTGCTGCTACCTCTGATCTTTCAAGATTCCTTTCAGAAACTTTGTATTAAGCATTTTTGCACCTTAGATATAGATATACATATTTATATGCAGATACGTACATTTCACAATTAAAAGAAGTGTGATGCATTTCAAATGTCAAGAAACACCAATAGTGTAAATTGATATATAATCCTAATTTTATTTCATCCTATGCTTGCAGTATAATTTAAGAGATGCAGGAGCACTCCTACTAAGTACTAGAATAAGATTTTTACATTCTCTTTGCAATGTATATGTAGGGTTGTGCTGTATATCTGAAGACTGTCTATGTGCAAGTCACAGGATAGGAGAAAACAGTTTTTCTGTAGCAAGATATGGATGCTAAATTTTAACACCACATATTATTTTTTGCCGTGTAAATTACAAAACATTATTGCTTGAGCTGCCTCAAGTTTTCTGGGGACTGAGCTCTACATGGCAATAAACTTTGCAAATTGCTTTCTTACTATTCTCTAAAAGGGTTCAGATAAATATTTGTATCATCACATTGCTGAAATATAGTTTGTAGCTGGCCTTATTCAGGATTCAGTTATTCTTGGGATTAACCCTAAAATCCTATTACGAAGCCTACAGCACCAGGCAAAAAAGGAAAAGAAAGCAGCAAAGCTGGATTTAGTTACAAGAGGAAGCCTGATAAAATCAGATCTATTTCACTATTGCTCATTTAATATGTATAGATACAACTGGGTCACCAAGCTGATTTAGCCATGAGGTAGAAGTAGCATAGCAACAAACCTCGGCAGATTGAAAATCAGCAGCGGTAGTATCTGATTAGGGCTTCAGCAAGCTCACTGTATTGTTCTCAATTTTCAGTATTCCCAGAGTGATATTTCTGATTTATTCAGGTGTCATGATCTTGACATTGTAGAAGTATAAGTTTTGCATCTGTAGCAAGTTTAAACATAGGAATTACTGCTTTGTCCAATTATCTATTTTTCTATAAAAGAAACATTTCTAAATGTTTAAAAATTTGTAATTTACATACAGTCTAAGGCAGGGTCTCATTTAATTTCCAAAGGTGGAGTTTCTTCTGTTAGTTTTTAAAGTTTTTTGTTTGTTTGTTTGTTTCAATTTAGAAATGTCACCAGAACATTCTGATTAAATGTTGTTAAATCAGTAGATGTTAGTAAGCTAACTGAGAATATTTCTGGGGAGTTAGCAGGTATGGATGATTGGGATAATCTGAATTTTTACTTAGATTTGGTAGTATTATTCAATAAGAATGTTATCACTTCTACAGTGTTTGGAGACGAAGAAAGGAGCTTGGCTGACAAATGTTAACTTTTACAGCTCTTCCATTCTAAGTATTGCAAACCTGGTTTGTAAGGCCACTGGAAATTGAGATGCTTGTTTTCGTAATATGGACCCTTCGCATGGGGAAAAAAAAAAAAAAAAAAAGATTTCCATCCTCCTAGAGCTGTGACTGCTTTTATTCAGCATGTAGAAGTTTTTCTGATATTTTCTGATATTTCTGGATTTTAATATTCCTTTTTTTACTCATTTGTCACACAAGAGCATTTAATTATTTTGATTTCAATGAGCAACTTATGCCGTTCAGACAAGGCACTAACCACCACCACCACCAAAAGCGCAACATTACCTATTTCACGATAAAATTTCTAAGACCCGTTCAATTTTTTTGTTGTTGTTCTTGTGGTGCCACCTAGTGACTGAAACATGAACAAAACGTTTTAAAAAGTTTCGTTAATTTATTGGTTTTGACTTGTTTATATTGCTCCGTTTTCCAAGAATGAGATGATTTACAAAAATTCTGTGTTTTTCAAACTGATTTGCAGCACTGGCACTGCTTTCCTCAATTTCTTTTTATGATGGTTTGCATTCACAGAAGTTATTGCTGTCATTGCTGAGAATTGTAGCGCTCCTTGGTGGATTAGTGTTTTGTCCAGGTTGTATCTGATAAATATTGACAGATGAAGCTTGCTTTCTTGATCATGTCATAGAAAACAATCAAGCACATACTTACACATAAACATATTTATTTATAAATCTATATACACATATGTATGAAGACATCAGATATATTAGAAAAAAAATTCGTGACCATCAGAAACAGTAATAAGCACTTCCTGATCAAGATGAATGCCCCAAGATACTGTTATTTAACTCTTTGTAGCATTTCTTCTTAGTGCTGCTGTTTTCGATGCCTGCTTGTTTTGCTAATATTGCATATAATATTAATTCTAAGACAGTGCAATGAAGGGAATGCTTTGGATTTCCTTCTTATAAAAGAAAGAGAATTGATTGAAATGTTTTATTTGTATTTAAATAACCTCCTACACTTGCCAGAATGAATGACATTGGAATTCAGATTTTAAGCCTTATACCTCTCAAGAAATAGATATATATAGCTATATGGAGAGGGATAGATGAATGTGTACAAGAGAATTAGAAATGTTCATCAATTTATACATGGTGAAATCAGAGATTTTTCTCTTGCAGTGCTGTAGGATGCAGAATGAATTGAATTAGCTGTGTGTGCATTTTGAAGGCATTTAAGTGATGAGCTGTTCATGAGAATTCGTGCCTTATTTGCCCTTGTGGTTTAAATGGCATATGGCAAAATAAAAAATATCAAGTTAAAGGGTGAATTTGAGAGTTGGTTGCGCAAAGGAAAGGGAAAAGACAATAGCACATTCTGATGTTCTAATAGTGGGGAAATTAGATTAAAGCTTCTAGCCATATCTTTGCTTTGGATTTGCTTGTTTTCTTCCCTGTTGCTTCAATTCTCTCACCAATAAAATGAGAACAGGTCTGACCCAAGATACTCAGTAATGTTTGAAAATATATGTGATGCTAAAGTGTGGATGTCCCTGGGAGTTACATGCTATGTGTTACTTGCTAAAGCTTGCCAACTGGGAAGAGGTCAGCTGGTATCTGCAAAAGGAAGATTTATCAAAAAACTTACCAATAGAAAAGCTAGTTTGTGTCTTTTCAGAATTTAATATATTGAACTGAATCCAGTTTTAGGGAAAAAAATATAGTATTGTACATATTTTTCTTCTCTCTTTTATTTGCTGTTTTCTTCAAGGCTGCTTGATAGCTTTGGTCTTTCTATTTACCTATCTCAAATGTTTTTCAGGGTATGTATATGCCATTTCTGAATAGTGATCTTGTCTTCTCTTTTTGGAGCCTTTTTCCATGATTTTTTTTCCTTCTTTAGTCTTATACTGCCCTCTTAATTAAAACACCTGTTTGTAGAGTCTCTTGTTATTTTTTGACCTGCCATCATATCCACAGAGCACTTAGAGTGGGAGGAATAGGAAATACATCATCATCTCTGTTTCTTTTCCCTTGAATCCTCTAATATCCCAGTGTTGGTATAGGAGTTCTAATAATTTTTGAAGGAAGGTGCTTTTAGTGAAAGCTGGTTAAGGCTCTAGAAACAAAAAGGGTTTTAGCAATGTAGAAGTAACTATTCTGGAATCAGAGGAGGCTTTGAGAATGCCAACCTTTTCTCTTATCCATCAATTTAATTCTTAGGGCACTGTGGATTATGTGGATTAGGTCCATGTGCCTGGAGGAGCCCGTAGCTCACTGGAACTACCCAAGAGATGGGAAAGGTCTCTCATTCTTAGATATTTCACTGCACAATTTTCACTGTGTAATTTTCCATTGGTTTTGTAAATTGATCCTTGGCTGAATAGAAGGATAAAAACAAAGTTGTAGGACTGTCAGATTAGTATTTCCGTTTCTGACCTTCTCTAAAATGACAAGGTTCATGCAGTGTTAAAATCAAAACCCTTTGTACAGTGTTTCATGTTAAATTTAATTGATTATTTATTGTTCAAGTTGTTGAGTGGCCTGATACATGGACAAAATTATACTGTTTGATGTCAACCAGATGAAGTTTTCTAACATTCTTAGTGCCCCAGTAACAGGCTTGGATATCTCCTGCCCCAGATCTGTGGATAGAAGGTTTTCGTTCCCTCAGACCTGATCCCAAAAGCAGACATCGCAAAAGAATATAAAGAATTTTGATGGGGAGAAATAATCCATTGAAAAATACAGCTGGATCCTATGGTGTGTTATATAATTATAAGACCGATTTCATGATATTAATACTTCATGGTACTTTAAAATAAAAAACTAAGGTTATCCTATTTTGCATGATTTCCAAGTGTTTTGTTGCAAACCTGCTCATGCTTGCAGGCTTAGGCTTAGGCTTATAGGAATAAGCTTTTTATGTAGTTGAAAAAGTAGAAGCTGTCACTGGTGGTGACATACTCTATGGGTGGCTATAAATTTTAACAATTGAATGGTTTGCCTCCAAATGTCATCTGTTGTTCAGCAAGTGACTCATTCAGCCATGGCATCGTACACAAATTCCATTTATTTTCTTTTTATCACAATACCATTTTTATGACATAAATTTATCTTTAGTGCAATAATTAGGGGGAAATGCCAGTCTGACAAATATCCAACTGACATGTTTTGTACAAATACATTGGGAGTATTTTATTCAATAAAGTCTGGATTATAATTACTTTAATTTTAAACCTTTGATAGGTCTTGATTTGGTAAGAATGTGGACTTTCTGAATTGTTTTTTAAAATGCTGCATATTCTTTTTTCTTGTAACATACTAAGTGATTCAGTATATTGTTAACTGATTTTGAAGAAATGATCCAAACGTAGATAAACATTATTATAGTTCCTAGGAGATAAATTATTCAAACAGTAATTGTCAAAGGCTTATTAAAGCAAAGATAGCTTTTGCTATCTTAATGTGTGAAAAATTATTAATCACAAAATCATAAATTCATAGAATAGTTTGAGTTGGAAGGGACCTTAAAGATCACCTAGTTCCAACCCCCCTGCCATGGGCAGGGATGCCATCCACTAGATCAGGTTGCCCAGGGCCCCATCCAACCTGGCCTTGAACACTTCCAGGGATGGGGCATCCACAACTTCTCTGGGCAACCTGTTCCAGTGCCTCACCATCCTCACAGTGAAGAATTTCTTCCTAACATCTAATCTAAATCATCCCTCTTTTAGTTTAAAACCATTCCCTCTTGTTCTATCGTTATCTGCCCAAGTAAAAAGTTGTTCTCCATCTTTTTTATAAGTCCCCTTTAGGTATTGAAAGGTTGCAGCGAGGTTTCCCCGGAGCCTTCTCTTCTCCAGGCTGAACATCTCCAGCTCTCTCAGTCTTTCTTCATAGCAGAGGTGCTCCAGCCCTCTGATCATCTTCATGGCCCTCCTCTGGACCCGCTCTAACAGGTCCTCATCCTTCTTGTGCTGGGGGCCCCAGACCTGGATGCAGCACTCCATGTGGGGCCTCACGAGGGCAGAGTAGAGGGGAACAATCACCTCCCTCAACCTGTTGCCCATGCGCCTGTTGATGCAGCCCAGGATGCAGTTGGCCTTGTGGGCCGAAAGCGCGCACTGCGGGCTCATGTCGAGGTTTTTGTCCACCAGAACCCCCAAGTCCCTCTCTGCAGGGCTGCTCTCAGTGAGTTCTTCTCCCAGTCTGCACTCATGTCTGGGATTGCCCCAACCCAGGTGCAGCACCTTGCACTTACTGCCACTATTGCTACCATAGTTCAGATGAGGGTAACTAAAGCTAGTAAAAAATGGCTCAGTTTGGCTAATTCAAAGTTATGAATAGTCCTGGTGTTTGTCACATGGTCAACTAGTTAAAGACCAAAATTATTTTAGCACTGAGTAGTGGGAATGACAAGCCAGTTTTAAGGGCAGTCTGAAGGCTTTTACACTTGAAATCCTTCAATTACTTCAGTATTTTTTTGGATTTTGAATGAATTCAATGTAGCCTTGAATTTTGTTCCCCCCTTTGGACATTTTAATCAGTCACATTTCAGTCTTCAGACTCTTGCCTTCACCTCCTAGTAAACAGGTAAATGTTCATTTTGGAGGATTTTTTTTCCATCTACTGATTCCTTTATCTAATCAAAAACTCTCCTCATCTGCTACATTGACTGACATTAACATAAATGTTGAGTGTTGTATTTCAAAGCAGCTGACTCATATATTTTCTTAATTAAATTACAGCATTTGCAGACTTTGGTTGATCTAATTTACCATTCTACAAATGTGCTATTTCTCTCCTTCATTTTACATTAACATTTGACTGTCCGTAGATGCAAATATGTTGACTTTGACCCTTTTTCTTTGTTCAGTTTACATCATGTGTAAGTACTGTACAGTTTACGTGTTAACTTTTAAAACAGTTTGAGCCACAATTCCTGTCAATTTTTAAAATGTCATTTTTGTCTCCATTATTACCAGTCCATATGCTAGATATCTGACCTTCATGGAAATAGTTATCTTGATACATTTGCAGGACTGCTAGGAAACAATTTAGATTTGGAATTTAATGTTAGTGGCATTTCAGGGAGAAAATTTCACTTGTCATTAATCTTCATTGGGAACACCTTAACCTCTATTTGCTATAGCCCAAGACAAGGTATGACCATGAGACTTAATTTATGGTTATATTGAAATTAGCTCATTAAATAATTTGCATCAAATGTCACTGATGAAGAAGAATGTTTTCACTCATCTTTTTCAGATGAAATCGGCTTTTGCAACGCAAAGCTACCTACCAGATAGCGTTTTTATTCTACCTTACAAGTTTTGTACTGTAATCCCATCTCACAATTAGAAATCATTTTCAGACCTTGTATTTTTAAAATTGCTTCTTTTTTTCCCCATCATAGTTACAAAATCAGGTCAAGGCAAGCTGAAATACTTTCACAGCACAAAAATGTTTTCACTCCCACATGGCCAATGTACCTAATAATCGCAAGGTGATTTATTGGTTACGTCTGTAAGAAACTTCTGTAAGAAACACAATTGAGTGTGTCAGTGTTTTGCATCCAAGTGAATTGATTACAGTTGCATGATCATTTGGTGGTTTTGCTGTGTAGGCAAAATGTGCTGCTTAAGCACAGTGAATAAGTATCACCACAAGGTATTGAGGGGAAATAGAAAAATGAATAACCATAACTTAATTCAAGTCTGAGGAAATAACTTTATAAAATAAAAGGGCTTTAAAATCATGCAGATAAAAATTTTAGGGTCTAGTTGGGAGTATTACATTTTAATTGGAGTGGAGGATTGGTCCTACCAAAATCCTTCTTTTCTGGTAAACGTGGAATAGATTAAAGGAATATTCAAACTGGAAATTTCATTCTACATAATCTAATTGCATGTGTTCATTTATTTTAAAGGTGAAGTTTGCATAATAACACTGGGAAAACTGGAAAATAATTTTTATCCTCATTATCTCATCCTGTTTTTGTACTTTTGTTACTGTAAATTATTTAGATACTATATTTATAGTCATGGTATTATGAAAATTAAATCCCTGATAAATAGAATATTACAAAAATAAAGAAGCAACCTTTGTCACATTATTTGATATAACTGTCTCTTTTGTAGAATGCTTGGACAAATACAACATCGCATTTTTCAAACTTAAAGCACTTGTTCATGTTTCTGCATGTGTTTAGAAACAGTTATCCCCTTGTGACACATAGGGAACAGAACATTGATAGAAAGGGGACATAAAATTTTACATTAAGTCATTTGAGAATGACTTGCTCCCACAGATTTTCCACCTGGGAAGTAAAGCCATAAAATTAGGACAGAATAATAACTTTTCTTATTAATTAGAAAGGTATATGAAAATTCTTATATGGATTGTCTCCTAGTGTGTATCTCTGCCTAGCTAGAATCAATACAGATTTTTAGCAACTCCTTTCCTCAGGAAAACAGCAGCTATACCATGAAACAGTAGCAGTGTCTCACCAAAAGGCAATATTAAGCCATGAGGAATGAGCAAAAATACGCTCCCTGGAAAAAGAAATGTAATATGAAGATGGTAAGTTATTAGATCAGTTCTAAACTACTTAATGCTCAAAATCAGACTAGTGGATTTTATTGTTTAGTTTCTATATACGTGCAGGAATGTCTTGTGATACAATAATTATATTAGAAGATGAAGAAGACAAATTAATGCTTTAAAGTCATGCGGCACTTTGGCATTTTGCTAGAATAAGAAATTACATGTGGAACTGTAATTAAGAATCCAGTGTAGCATATGCTGCTATAATAGAGCCTGGATTCGTTCACTTACAGCCAAGAAAACTACAGGTGCAGCTCTGTGGCTATTTTCAAGAAGGACCTGGAACAAATTAGGCTAAACCTTCTGCTATTATGTCATTCTCTGCCAGTCCTCTCTACTATAAGCTGTACTACATTTGCTGTTACACATGTGCTCCTATTAGCTGAATAGTAGAAGTCTTATTGATTAAAATAGGCATTCGATAAAAATTACTGGTGTATTTTAGTTGGCCTTAGGAGCACGGAGCATGCATGCATCTGTATACATCTGATTCCAGGACATGGAAAAGTCTAAGTATTTCCTAACCATCCAATTAAATTGAACTGAATTTTTCTGAATAATTAAAAATGACTCAATATTATCAACTCCTTCATCCCTTTAAGTTCAGTTTGTTGTAAGTGTCCTACAATTACAGTGCAAGTTGACGTTTGCTGCTGATTGTACTTCTCTCTCTAGTACTTTGTGCCTAATACTTAGTGATTTATTTTAAAAAGATGTAAGTTAAGTGTAAAAATATTTCAATTCTAATCAGGGAGTGTGAAGTACTTTAACATGTTTAACAGTGCTGTGACAAAAGTACAAGAACGGTAGGAAAACAGACTTTATATGTCCTTGTGCCTAAAAAAGCAGATGAAAGAAATCAATTACTATCGATATGTTGACCCCTCTCTGTTGTATTTCTGTATTATTTCTTCTTCATGTTTCCTGGCCATCAGCTTTAGTTTCTTGATGTCTTTGGTTCACCTTGCTATTTTAATTTTCCTAAAACTGAGTCGGTGGTTTAAAAAATAATGGTTAAATACTCTTATTGCTGGAACTCAAAGTGTGTAATATATATATATATGTATATCTTTATGTGTATTAATTTATTTTATTGGCTTGGTTTATTGAGAATTAAATAGAACGTTATTGAACTCTAAATGTAAAATGACAATTTTCTGGATTTTAAAATATGATTCATTAAATACAGCGAAAGATGGTACGGGGGCTACAGTGAGTTTTTAAAAGGCCCACAATATTTCTCAGATGAAAAAAAGTCTGACATTCCAGAAGTAGCAAATATGCAAAATCATATTTTAGAAACAAAATTATAAAAAAAATGAAAAAAATCTTTTTTTTCCTCTCAATCTGTTGTAGAAAATCTGGTGCTGCTTGTGGCTACTTGACATTGCATTTGTAATACAAAGAGTAGCTGCTTTCTTTTTATCAAGCTTACCTCTACCGCAAGTTTTCCCAAGCTACCAAGCTTTCCCAAACTGTGTAAGAACATCTAGAGTTTTTTTTTTTTTTTTTCCCCAGAAATCGAAATATTCTCTCAAAGTTAAAAACTTCTCTGGCTTTCCATTATTTCCATTATAACATTTCCAGTCTTTTCATTGTTAAGAGTGAGTTCAGGCCATGTCAAAAAAAATCTGGGCAAATGATTCTGTGCTAAAATGTGAGAACAAACAAACAAAAAGATTTACAGTAGTAGAACTTGAGTGAAATTGGTTGTGCCATATGAGCATAAAACTGCATAACGGAATGAAATTGGGGCCAATGAACATCCCATCCTTGCTGTAGTTAGATCTATTTTCAGGGATGGCGAGTGTTGCTTAATTAATCACTGAGCTGATGAATTTTCTACCTGGGGTCCTGTGAAATCCAACTGCCATGAGGTAAATTCAAGCTGGGCACATTCACACCATAAGGCAGAATGGAGATTTAGCAAATGGTTTGGGGCTACTAAACACTGTCAAAAACAGGCATAGATACTGCTATTTTACGGCAGAATAAGTGTACAAAAAATACATTGCTTGGAGTAAGGGAAACCAGTACATCCCTGATGGGTGAGCAGTGAAAGGACCTTCCTCCTGTTGATGGCAGAGGGCATGTGCCATACAATGCTATAATTAGCAACAGTATTAGGTAGCCATTTGAAAATGTGAAAAAGTGGAAAATGCCCTAAATCTCCATATCATTTATCACTCCCGTGCTAACTTCATACCTATTTTTTTTTTTCTGTGAAAGCAAATGACTAGGCTGTGCTTGTCACATATGACTATGTGTGCTTTTTTTTTTTTCTTATTCCCCTTCAGGGTCACAAACTGCTTATTTCACTCTAATAGGTGTTATTTCTGATACTGTCAAGGCAAGGTGATTCTTTTTGCCTTATGTATGACTTGCATGTGGTTTGTACCTTAATACCAGCCTATCCATGAATGACAGCGTTAAGTCTCATACCAGTGCTGTTGGTGGTGACACTATTCTAAACAATGGATGGGTTTCCTCATGTAATTTCGTAAAGTTTGATAATCCATTATTTCTTGTCACATTGCCTTCTCTGTATGTATTACAGAAATTGTAAACTGTATAAAGGATATGAAATGAAAAAAAAAATGCATTTCTTTAAATTATTTCAATAGTTAGCAGCAAATAAGGCGTAGGGTCACACTGTGAACAGTGAGGATAAAGCAGAATGTAGTGGGCAGTTATTAAATGAACCCTGTTATTGTTATGTGCTGAAAGGGACAAATAGTATTTGGCCATATAATAAAAAACTTGTACTATATATGAATTTATAAAAAGCAAAATTTTACAGGTACAGGCAATTTTAACTCTGGCACCCAATTTCTCAGTTTTGCAACCTAATCACTTTTTGTTAAACTTTTTCTTGTTTAATCCATATGAACACAGGCATGCACTTCACTTCCTTGCCATCCTAAGGCATTTTCCACCTCTCCTGTTGAACTGGAGAACCATGTAGCCAGCAGTATAAGGTCTGCAAGAGCAAGAGAACAGGCAAGGGAATTTAACTTTTCAAGTTAGTTCTTTGACATTCAGGCGAGGAGGTAAAACATTCCTTGAAGTGTTTATTACATTAGAATGTCATTGAATAAAATGTTTAAATATGTCAAGAAGAAAACAAACTGACAAAAGGTCTGGCCCATCATGTCTAAGCACCTAGATATTAAGCTTAATTTTGGGGTGGGAATAAAAATATGTCTTCATTATAAACATCGTGTCCATTCAGAACAGATTTCAGGTTTTCAGTATTGTCTGTGAAGGTTAAATAAGGTAAATAGAGGCTAAAGAATGTAGGATGCTTAGGTCCTGATTTTTCACTATATATATGTATATATATATATATATATATTTTTTTTTTTTTTCACTGTACTTAGAAACACAGATTCTGGTGACCTCGGTTCCAGATTAAACAATTACCTGGATAATCAAACCTCCAAGTCTAAAGTCAGGCATCTGGAAAAATCAGATAATAGCATACTAAAAAATACTACTGAACAAAAGTCAAATGAGATTATTCTGTATTTCATGTACTTGAACAATTATAAAGTTAGCTGTGTGTAATGTATTTGTGCAGCAAATGAGAAATAATACCTTGGTGCTATGCCATGTTTCAGTGATTAGCTTGTCTTGGTACCTCTCCATCTTCTATCTGTGTGTTCTCAATACACAAATTTGCGTTATTCTTAACAATATCCTCTTTGTTACAGCTATACTCTCATGTGCTTCCTTTCTCCCAAGGGTGTATTTAGAGTGTATTTTAATACATATTTAATACATAGAGTGTGTATTAACACATATAAGCTATATGTATTAATTTATTACGACCTGCAAGTTTCATTGTTATACAGCAGGTGTAGCAATAAATTAATACATGCAATATGGAAGTCACCTGATAATTCAAACAACATTTTTCAGTGATTAAGTACTTAAAATAAACATTTTCACGTGTTTTTGTTCTGATTTCCCTAATTCTATGTTTCTTGGTTCCATTTTATTGTATGAGCTTGAAACAAAATTTGTGGGACTTTTTCCATTGTTCTATTGTAGGATTTTTGGATTGCAACAAAGAATGAAGCACCAACTGCCCTTTTTCATTTTATTTATTGCCCAATTTTGAAATCACCAGGCACTGCTGGACATTCTCAATATAGTGGTAATTAATATCCATGTGTCACATACTTTATCTCTTGGACCAGGAAAGCATTAACCTTTACTACTTAAATATCTAGAAAAGAAAAGTAAATGAATTGTACATTCCTCTCTTTAATGCTATTTCTATTTGTTTTACAGTTTAACAATAATGCTCAGAACGTCAGTTGCTTTAATCATCTTGTCCAAGCTAATGTGAGGAACAAGAAGAAGCTGAAAGAAGCTGTCTATAAAATCTCTGCTAAAGGAATTACTGATTACAAAAAAGGCTTTAGCTATGCTTTTGAACAGCTGCTAAATGTAAGTATGAAAGTCATCTCTCACTGCTGTAAAGTGAATTAGGAGAACTTGAATGTTCAGAAGGCTTTTGCATGCTCCTCCATCATGTAACACAGAGAATTAGTACGATACCTTCATTTAACAAGTAAAGTTATCCTAATAATATGTCTTTTCTTTGCAGATGCCCCAAAAGCTTAATAGGTTGCTAAGGTTTGGGAATAGATTTGTTTTTCACTGTGCTATACTGTCTTTACTTCATTCATACACACAATTTTATATTTATTATGTTTGATAAATAGTTGACCATGGCTTGAGCAGGACAGAGGGGAGCAGATGACTATAAGTTAATAGAAAGATATTAGGCATCTGAGAGAATTCTAATTCCTTTCTCTATCTAATGCAAAATGAAGTCTTCTGAAAAATTAAGTACATTGTCTCCATGTTTTAATTGCATTGTGCTTTCCAGTTTACACCCAAGCACTGGCTTTCTGAGTAGTAGTGTTTCTTATTTACCACAAATGCTGGCATGTTATTAGTTATTTTTGAATAGTTTGTGTACTTGTTTAAAAAAAAAAAAAAATCTGTTTCATCTTCATAAAGACTGCATATTGGATCTTAAACTTAGCGCAAATAAAGCTATACCAATTTACAAAAGCTAAGGATCTAGCTTAATAAATATGAAACCCTCTCCTCTCCTCTCCTCTCCTCTCCTCTCCTCTCCTTCAATGATGTCTCTCAGTGGAGACATCTTTACTTGTTTTTTTCCCCGCATCTGCCAGGTTTCGGACTTAAGGGAGCTTTCCTGCCATTGCGTATTCAGCTTAGGGCTAGAACTGGTTGAAAATTTTCATGTGAAATTTTGATGGAGGAAAAGAAAATACAATGTTTTTGAGAGTATTTACTCAGCAGATCAGTGTTTTGATTAAAAGAGGGGTTTGGTGGGGAAAAGGTTGTGTGCCATCTGCTCCTGGGTATGTAAAACTGCCAGCAGGTTTTTAAAAGCTGTCAGATGTTTTCAGACCAGGTTTAACAGCATTTCCTCTTTTTTCCATCTGTTGCTATCTCATGCACAGGGAACCAGGAAGACACAAGAAATTTTGCCCAACACAGCTGGTTCCTCACAGCATTTATACTTGATTAACATTATGTATTACATTTGGTGTAGTACCAGATATGTAGTTTGTGTATAGGCCATATAGAAGACCTGAACACAGGGGAAGCCTCAAAGTGGACCTGTTTGTAGGACTACAAAATTGCTTAAAAAAATAACTGGAGATTAGTCTCATAGTAGGATTGTGTCTCTCCTTATTGGAGACAGAGGTGTAATTAGTCTCACAGAATCTCTGCAGCCTGTAAATTATGACTGAACATTGTGGATGTGTATATCAAGGGAAATTAAAAGGTTGCACTAGGTTATAGAAATACAGTCATCCTCTCCAGATATTGGCAAATCCATTTGGCAGGAAGAGTAAAAGTCTGCTGATGGAATCAGTGCTAGACTCTGGTGGCATGATGATATAGTAGGTTGATATAATACAGGCTTAAACAAATAATAAAAAATATGCTTAGGGATAGTTTCCAGTTTTATTTATGATTTCAAGCAATCCAACTGCTTTAAGGTCCATGGAAATGGGATATTTTTAGCAGCACAAATCTTGCTAATAATTTTGGTATATTGTTTCTGGATGACAGTTGCTTCAAACAATTTTCCTCCATACCAAAGCAATATTTTCCTTGTGTCATGAAAAAACTTGTTGTCCAATGTCCTGCTATATGAAAATAAATACTTCATTTTTTTCAACATGCTAGTTCATGTGTATATTAATAATCTGCATTCTATAATTTCTACGTGGTATTTTTCCATTATTTATATTAACTTCTATATTAACTTATTATATTAATTTAATATTAATATATTTATATTAACTTATTATATTAACTTGCTAATTCTTTGAAAATGATATGTTAGCTTCAGTAATTCTGGAGTTTTTTCCCCATACCATAATAATTATGATTTGTTGAAAAACTATCTTCTAATCATCTCTTCTTGATTCAAGTAGTTGATTTTTGCCTTATTTTGCATTTTCCTTCTTAAGTGGCATGAAACTCATAATGAGAAATGCATTCCTAAAGTATCGTGTCACAAGGTTTAATCCCAGCCTGACACTCAATGAGTTAATTTTAAGGATGTGAAACTCTCATTAAGAAAAAGCAATTTTAGGCACAGTATAAAATGGACAATGTCTTGCTTGCTTTTTTTGAAAGATAGTGAGATGACCTTTATCAAGAGCAAGAGGGAACTAAAAATAAATACTTAGACTCAACTCCAACTTGTTTTCTTTTGTGGATTAAGCTAAGAAGCCAGGTTTAAGATTTTGTACTGAGGAAGCTGCTGGGTAGGCAACAGATTTCCTCTTCAGCTGTGGTCTGTGATGGGAGGACAGAGAGATCCATTGAACTGGGGAGGCAAACTGCTTAGAAAAATGGTGGAATTACTGTATGAGTTTTGCAAAATCACTTTTATTCACTCCCTGAGCCAGTATCTCTCCATCTTTGTGCAAATGGGGGAAAAAAAGTTGTGTTGAAAAGGCCATTCTGCCTTCCTCTTGGTCAGTTTTAAGAGGCTGATCTGTTAAGTTCTTTCATCAGGATGCAGAGTTTTTTTGTGGTGGGAAAATATCATTTGTGCTGAGCTTACTCACTTTCAGATCTCCAGTATTGTTTGAATAATGAAATCTTATTTCTTTTTTCCATGACATGACTTTAGTGTCTAAACTGTGTTGTGTAAGCAACGGCTCTTGCTGTAAGTTTTAGGAGGTACAGAGAAGAAAACACTGCATTTTTTCTGATACTGTATGGACATATTGCTAAGTAAACCACTAGAAAAATTCTCATTTAATTACTTAAACCAGACTGGTTTCAGTTTACATCGCACATAATAGCTGTCATTTAAAAATCAATAGGAAAATTTTATAACACAAATAGACATTGGTCCCCTTCTCTGTCATCTCTTTGGTTTCACTCTGATTTTATTTTGGCTCATATATTAAATCATTGAAAATGTAGGTGAGTTTTTTTATTTATGAAGTAGCCGCTCCACTTTTATTACTTTTTTAATATCGAAAAGATTGCAGCCCAAAGCAGTATCTTGTAGGCTATATTTCACAAGTGAAAAATGGTCATATATTATTTAATTCCAAATGAACCACAATGTGCTGATGAGATTGGAGAGAATGTATTGATTTCAAGGGATTTTTATTTCTTGCTATATGTAAGAAAATCTTTGGACTTATTTTTTCAAATGATTAAATAAGTAGTTATTACTGAATATTGAACTATCAATTCAAAATGTTTTTGAGGCATTGTTATTCATCTATGAGTATAGTGATAGCAAATGAAGTTTTTGGTTTCAATCTGCTGGGAACACTGTGGAACTGTGGAGCTGCAATACTGAGGCTGATTTGCTGATGTTTGAGTCTGGTGTTGTGGTCTCTGTTACAGAAGAACAAGCAATCAATTCAGAGAGCAGGATGAAAAGTAACAAAGGGGAGAGGGATCATCTCACCTGACTAGCAAGGTGAAAGTTAGTCGTTTATTCTATCTGTTCACAAAGACTAAAGCAAGGGAGAATTAGGTACTGCGTAAAGATGACCCTCCTATTTCTCTCCCTGACTGTATAGTGAACTAATATAGCAAAATTTAGGCTTGTGGAAAGGGAAGTTGATTTTGTTTTACAGTCTGTAAGGGTTTTACTCCCTCACATCCAACTACTCAGAAGTACCAGGATGTGCCTGGTTAGGACCAGTTGCATGCAACACAGAGGACAAGGAGTTTTGGCTGTACAATTTATGACAGAATTGCTTAGACTAGATGCAAACTGCAAAGAGGAGAGAAGATGAATGCCAGAGAAGGAGCCAAAATTCCTATTCATCTCTCCATTGTTCTGGCTTTGGAACTATGTTTGCATTCCTTTGTATAGCACACTGTGTTATTCTCAGTGGCTTTATTGGTTACTTTGCTGAATTAGGGGCTTCTCCTAATTCTCTTTATTCCAGGCTTGCTCTCAAGAAATAATGAAGAGTCTTTGTGAGTAGGAGTCCAACAAGAAAAAGTGCATATTAAGTAATTCATGAGAGGGTCATTGTTTCCAAGTTTCCATGAGGACAGTAAGGATTGGAAAGAGAAGAGTAAAAATGTTCAGAGGCTCTCACTGTACAAGTCTCAGATCACTGTACAGATGCAGAACATCTCTAGAGCAATGCTGGGGAGTTGATATCATGGGTATGAGGCAAAGAGCTTTCCTTGTGTTGTTTTTGGTAAGATAGGCCACCAGATCACTATTCCTCTGTGTTGGGCCAAATCAGAAATGTGTTGAGTTTAACTATTATAGAATGGACAAATAGCTTTGCTTTGCTTTTTTT
>VXAA01006239.1:116315-133981 GCA_013399115.1 Anseranas semipalmata | reverse complement strand
CCTCGAGTACTGTGTTCAGTTTTGGGCCCATCGCTACAGGAAGGACATTGAGGTGCTGGAGCGTGTCCAAAGAAGGGCAGTGAAGCTGGTGAAGGGTCTAGAGAACAAGTCTTATGAGGGGCAGCTGAGGGAGCTGGGGTTGTTTAGCCTGGAGAAAAGGAAGCTCAGGAGAGAATCTTATCACTCCCTACAGCTACCTCAAAGGAGGTTGTAGCGAGGTGAGGTCAGTCTCTTCTCCCAAGCAACAAGTGATAGGACAAGAGGAAGTGGCCTCAAGTTGTCCCGAGGAGGTTTAGGTTGGATATTAGGAAAAACTTCTTCACTGAAAGGGTTGTGAGGCATTGGAACAGGCTGCCCAGGGAAGTGGTTGAGTCACCATTACTGGAGGTATTAAAAAGATGAGTAGGTGTGGTGCTCAGGGACATGGTTTAGTGGTAGACTTGGCAGTGCTAGGTTAAGGGTTGGACTTGATGATCTTAGAGGTCTTTTCCAACCTTAATGATTCTGTGATTCTATGAAATTGGAAATGAGAAAGCATAAATGTAGTTGTAGTGTGAACTTCACTTATGCAAGTAGAAACCCTGTGCAACTTGAATGTAAACTGTTACAGATTGCTGCTGATGTTGTAAAGAAGAGTTGCTTTTTAGGAGAGCACATCAGTTTAGGGGGAGCACCATCTGAGAAATCTTTTCAAGTAAGATTTATTGTATGTAATTAAGAAGGACTTTTGTGTAGCGTTTTGCAAAAATATTTCAATTATAACAAAAAGCAAGAAAAAAATCACCTCTCAAGTAAGGGATGAGTATTTTCATGAGAAATAAAGAGAAAATACTCTACTTAGAAAGTGACTTATACTCAAAGTCCTGATTAGTTCCAAAGAAAAGGCTAAAACCTGCTTTGTCATATCTCAGGAGAGTCATAGTCACGTTCTTTATCTTTTGCACGGAATTTGATATGTGATACAGAATAGAACGTCTTTAATAGAAGAATGAGAAAGTGACTTTGCATGTGTTTACATGGTTATGAAAATTACATTAAAGAATGATCTCCTAATTACTTTCTCTTGAGGTTTTCATAATCATTTTTATAGATCTTATTGCTAAAAAAAAGAGAAAAAACAATAAATATCAAAGAAGTGTTATTTTTCATAACAGAATCAGCCCCCATAGGCAGTCTTAGAATTCTTAGCCTATTGTGTGTCTCTATTCCTCTGTTTCTATCTTGAACCCCCACTTTAAGTCAGTAAATTTAGTTGAAGTCATATTCAAGTTAGCCTTGTATCATATTCAAGGTGATGTGTTCAGTGTTTGCAGAGGCTTAGGTGGGAGTTGTATGCTTCATAATCCCCTGCAAAAGAAGACATGTAATTCATATTGACCAAAGTACCTGGACTACAATCTGCAAATGTATTTTTTTTTTCAACAATTCTGACTTTATTTTAATGGATCTTTTTAACAGGAAAGAATTGTGCTTATTTATGAATGGTTTTATGAAGCCAACTCTGCAGGTGATGAATTGAATAATGCATGCTAGCCATGTTGTGTTCTTGGTCCTGCATATGGCCAGAAAAAGCAACAATAACCTCAGTGCTTTCTGTTGCAGTCTTAGTTTGTAGAGGCTATTTTATTTAAAAACAAAACCAAAAACCTCTAAGGCAGTATTTTGTCTATAGCAAATTTCTCTGTAAGAAGCATATTTAAATAAGGCTGAAGAGCTTCTTTTCTTCTTTTCATTAAAAAGATAGACTTTGTGAGAGAGGATTAAAATTCAGTTACCTCACCTCATAGACTGAAATATGGCTTATATCTTGTTACCCAAAATGTCATTTAAGTACAAGACATTGTCTCTACTCTTCTCTTTCAGTAATTGTGAATGCAAAATGTGCCACTAAATTTACTAACAAGAGCACTCTGATACAAGCTGTCAAACACACTAAGGCTATAAACAACCCCCCAGTTTTAGCTGCAGATTGCTTGTAGGATCAGTTTTTTGTTTTATTTTGTTTTTCTTAAAGTTAAGTTTATTACAAAAGAAATGAAAGTATGTATCATTCAATATAGGAGGGAACTGTGTTGTGATTAATTTTATTATCTTTAAATCATCCATAGAATAGATGGTATCTATAAATCTGTATGTATGCAGTGTTTCTCACAGACAGTCCTGAGATTTCAGGTGCAGTTTGGCAAGAAGTACAATAAGCTAGCATGCACAGTGATTGCATTAATTGCTAGCTGTGAAGGACATTCTCTAATACATGGTTGCGCATAAGACTTTGTCTTTCAGATATGGTAGGATACTTGCCAGTTGCTGACAGCAGGCGTAGTCAGTGCCTGCTTGTGTCAATAATGGGATGTTTTACCTCCAAGTAGAGACAAGGTCAGGTTGCCCTAAGCACAGCCCTACACGGCAGTGTTGAGTTTCCATTGTTACAGTGATTAACTTTTTTTTCCTCCCCTAAAAATGGGAACCAAACTTGAAGAATTTTCATTCTTAAATCTCCCACTCTTAAGGTCGTCCTGGGCTGTTGTTCCTTTCCCAGGTCAGTCTCCAGGAAACAGCACATGAACAAGGGCAAAAGTCTCTTCACCTGTTTAGTTGGCATACCCTTTTCTGGTTCCACTAAATTGTTTTCATTAAAGTTCTTATGTTCCTGTGAAGTTCAGACTATTGTAAGATTAGACTTGAATTTGAAACGAGAATTTCCAATTGCCCTTCCCTTTCCCCCTCATCCTTTTCCCTCTTTCATATGACTGTTCAGCATTTGCAACCATTAGTTTCAGTCAGTGTTTTCCAAGCTGTACAAGAATTAGAGTAATGGGAGTAAATAATGGAGGGAGTAACAATACAAAGGGGAAAGTACGCTATTTTCAAAGAAAGACCATTGAATAAATTTCAAAAAGTCAGTGTAGAGTACCTGTTGAAAACTAGAGTTTGAAATATTCACCTTTTTTTAGACAGAATATGTTTAATACAATATTAAATATTCCTTTAAATCCTTAGCTGATATTTGTAATTCCACAGAGCTTATAAGGCCAAAAAAACAGACGGCTTAGTGTCACAGTATGAACAGTAAATAACCCTGTAATTAGTCTGGTCCTTTCCAGCTGCTCAGCTGCCTCTAGATATTGTTTTGACTATCAAAGAAATGCCTAAAATGCTTTTAATCCAGAGTACAGAGGGAATTACTTTGCCACCTCCTTTGTCTGGTTCCCAATATGGGCCACCAAATTTACAAGGAACTCTTGGAAAAAAATGACTTTTTCTTCAGGGAATGCTAAATGCTGAGTGTCAGGGAGAATTAGTTTAGGGAAAGGAGGGATTCAGTTGTTTTCTGTTTCAGCAAAGAAACATTATTAAGATAGCCAAGGAAGGAAACAAATCAACTGAGTAAGTCCAACAATCTGGGTAGCCAAAGTAAAATATTGAACCATTGAAAAGTTCAACCATTAAAAGTTGATAGTGTAATTTCTTCATCTGAGGGAGGGGTAGGAATGACCAGGAGATGGAATGAGCGGCAGGAAAATCACTGATGCAAACGGAATGCTTTACATCTATTTCCAAGGTGGTGTGGGGCAGCTAGGTGGGGATGGCACCTTTAGGAAGGCTGAGTTAGTACACTTCTGGAAATCACAGGAGAAACAGCCAGTATGTTAGCACCCTTTGAGCCAGATCTACAGCCATAAATCCACACTGCAGAAGACTACTTGAGGGCTGTTTGAAGTTCTTCTAGATGAAATCCATCTATGCCTTTCAGCAGGATGAGCTAAGCATACAGCAACTGCATTACAGTACTGGTGACATAACCTGTTAGTCTAAATGTCTTAAGGCACTCTTTATATTAGTGAATTACATGGGGACAGGACACTCTCTTGCAATCATTTATATGGTTTAACTGTTTAGTTAGATCTGGGAGCTTTTCAGCCTGTGCCAACTGATGCACTTCCAGACAAGGTGCCAGGACCACTCCCAGGGGCACCAAGGAAAGGTGAAGAAGGAAGGAGCAATACTTTAGCTTCTGTTCATGTATGTGTGCTCTGCTCCCACAGTTGCTCTCAAGGCCAGAGGGTGGACCAAGGCCCAATTCCTGTTAGGGTAGGCACAACCAAATTGGCTCTAAAACCTGAACTGAAGCACATAATTGTGAAATCCTACTGTTGTTTTTGAAAGCACAGCTTTTCTCTTTCTAACCACTGTTCGTGAGACTAATGCTGTAAAAAGCTAATAAAACATCTGATTTTTACCTACACCTGGAACATTTGGATATTAGAAACTTTATGTTGTATATTGAAGACAGTGTAGTACAGAGGACATTGCCTCCTCATTGTCATGTAATATCCCTATATTAAGTTATTGTCAGGATGCAGAATTGAGTAATTCATTTTTTACTGCTGTGATACTTCTGGCTTATCAAAGGTTTAACTACATAACGACTTAAAGGATCACATCATCAGTGTTTCATCGGTCTAATTATAATCGATTTAACAGAGGTAGATTAGTTTGTATCAGCAGGGAATTCATACCTTCGTACTTCTAGCCATACTGCAGAGCAGGGAGGGGCATCACCTGCTAGCCTCTTAGTGAGCTGGGAGTGAGCTGCTGTAGTTCCACAAGGTGGCACTAATAAGATGTAGAACAGTACAACTGAATTAGCGTTTTCTTAGTTCTGTGGAAGTTTTAATTCCGAAATTTGCTAACATGTTACACCGTAATGGTCATAATAGTGTTTTCAAGCTTTACACTAGAAAATATCCCCATTTTCATGCAGATATGTTTTCATCATGTGGCAACAAAAAATCTGTACAGAACCACTTTTTTTTTTTGTTTCTGAAACACTTTCCAGTTCTGAAAACATTTCAGAGGTTCATGGCATTCACTTTACCGACTTCTTCAGTGAACATACAGCTTTCATTGTATCCATATTTTCTGAAGACTTCAGGTATAATCCTCACTTGTTAGTTCCTTTTGTACAGCAATTGTATATAACTACACCACACATCAGTGTTCTTGGGTCTATTATCACAAAATATTAAGACCATTAAATGTTTTTGGGCCTATGTTAGCAGTATAATTTAGAATCATATCCAAAGTAGGTGAGATTCTCCAATACTCTCCTAACATGTAACAAACTTCTTTTGCTTTCTTTTTTTTTTTTTTTGAAAGCTCAAAGAAGCATTAATGTTAGACTGTAATGTGAACTGATTTTTAGAGTGTCATTTATTTTCTTTATTAGGCTATGATTACATACACTACAATTAGACTAGGAGTTTATAAGTTAGCAGTGCAGCTTGAAGTTAGAGGTAGCATTGAAGTGAACGAAAGATATTAATGATAGAGAAGACTGCAAACATGCATAGAGAGTCTGGAGGAAATAATTCACTGTGAATAAATGTCTAGAAGAATAGTTTCAAGAACCTACTCTAGTAGTCTTTAAAGACATGCCTCAATTAAAGCATTTTTCCTATGATGACAAGAGGATTATTTCCATGGTTAAATGCCTTGCTGAATCAGAGCCTGGAGGGTCAATTGTGGAAAGACTTGAGTAGGTGTTTTATCAAATGTATTAATACGTTCTTCATGTCTATAGATTCAAAGATGTCAAGCCTGCAATTATCTTTTGCATCTAAATATTTGAGAGGCAAATTCTTATTGTTTTCCATGTTTTTTTTTTTTTTTTCAAAAGTCTACAGCTATTTCTGGAGAGTACCCAAAGCAAGAAGCAGATCCTAATTTGGACATATGTGTCAGATATACAACTTGGTACATTTTTCTTGGTTTATCATGCTATTTTCTAACTTGACATAAAATTTTGACTTCTGCATTTTGAGTTCTAGACCTTTAAAACTTAACAGCCTTAGCTCCTGAGGTCATCTCTGTGTTTTGCCCAGTTACTGTTCAGGGCAAAATGCGTCGGCAGTCCAAGGATCGTGTACAAAAGCCTAAATCTCGAACTTCTGAACTTTTGTTGAGCTGGGTATTCAAAGCTATGGAAGTTATGAATTTGCTTAAACTGAGAAACATGAACTCAGACCTCCTTTGTCTAAGCATTAAATTCTCATTGAAAAGGTTAAAGGCACCACTGTCACAGGCATTCTGAAAAAGGTGAGCCCTGCTCAGTCCTTCACAAGAAAACCAGCTTAATCTTATGAGTGAATCACACAGCTGTGTCCATACCCACAAACTAACCAAGGCCAGTGTGCAGGCTGAAGAACTGCCCACATTTATCCATACTGTTTAATTGTTAACAGACACAATGGTATGGTTCTTGGCCTCTGGCAGTCAGCTCTTTCAAACGGCCTCTCAGGGGTTCAGTTCAGGGACTAGCATGACCAGGGCTGTTCCCAAAAGACATTATAATGAGATCACCCAATGTGGGTGGTGGGACAGGGAGAGAGGAAGGCAAAATAATGTAGCCATAGAGATGTGAACCATGCTGTGCCACTTGTCCTCACAGCCTGAGAAAGAAAATGGGTTATGTACCATTTTATTTACTGCATGGACATAGCCTAAGCACATCATTGTGAGCTGTACTCCTGCTGGTAAACACATGGCTTCTATTTCTCTTCTCCCTGTCCTCCCTAATAAAATGAAGCTGCTTTACTTTTATAGATAAAACCCAAATGCTTCATGACTCTGTCCCTGGAAGTTCCGAATCTATCCGTCCAGAACAAAAGATTTTGGACCAGAATTTAGGTGAAACTCTGTATTTGACACTTGCTATTGGCTAACGGAGGTAATTTCCAAATTAGCCTGTAGGGTTTTCAGATCACGTTTCTCAGGTTCTAAGTTCTGTTCTTGGTTCAAATTGGTCATAAATGGTCTCAGCTAATTCATAGCAGAATCTAAAATAGTCGTCAAATTTCTGTTTGATTAGGGGATAAGTCCACAGATGTAAAGAAAGGAAAAGTAAGGAAAAAAAAACATTGATAATTTTAACTGTGGCAGCTTGAAAACCACATAACATTTCCCTGATCTACAACAGAAGAGTACCAAATTGATTAAGAGGTTTAAAAGCTATGCTTACAAGGGATTTGGGAGACAGAGTGCATAATGAGATATAGAAAAGCAGTTTTATGATTTTATTCAGAAAAATAGGCTTGGTATATTGTTCTCATTTCAGAAGTGTACCTATTAAATATAAACTGCAAACAATTTTTCATCATATCTGATGATCTACATAAAACATTAATGGGAAAAATAATTTCCAGGATGATGCTAGAATTACTGAGTTATTTACTCCTCTTTATCACAGTTCCTCTTGGTCTATAGCAAAAAAATTATCTCTGGATTTTTATCTACAGTTATAAAGGCCAAATTAAAATATTCTGAGATCATACTATGATGAAAACTGAAGTTGCGTGATCTGATGAGATCAATTTTTGACTCAGTTTGTTGGTCTAATGGTGGAAAAAGATGCAATCTTGCACGCTTTTACATGACTGTGGTAAAAATGATGGGATTCACTTTGCCTATTAATAGTCAAATAAAGTAACCAAGTAGTTCTCTTGATATCTGATAAAGAGAAATGGATGTCTCCAAAAGACAGTTAATCTCTTCCTAAACAGAATAATGAAGAGATACACAAAGATGGTTATCGGTAGCTTTCCCATTGCAGCAGCACAGAATTAAAGAAAAATAATTTAACTGTCAAAATATATGCATATTCATCCAGTCAGGACTTCATGCAGAGGCATTGCAGTTTCTCAAAAGCTCGTAGGCCTACACATATTGCCTACACGTGTATGTAGTAGTCTAAACAATGAGTGTGATTTCGTGCTTAGTTACTGCTTTGAATTAACTTCACTGAAGCTGTTTACATTTCTGTAGTGCTCATAACATGATACATCCAAAGGAAGAGTCTAATTTAATCTTGCTTTATTTTATTCCAATAGCAAAATAAAGAAATAAGATAGGAAAAAATGCAACTGAGATCTGTAAACAAAGTAGCCTCTTTGTGGGTAGTTCTTTGTTTTTGTTTTCCTCACAACTCTCTTGAGTGCATTTATCCCCTCATATCTGCAGCAGTCAGAATCCTTCTGTTCACCTTGATCTTTATACGCTTTTTCTGCTAGAGAGAAATGCAAAATAAAAAGCAAGTTAATTATAATCAGTCTATACAATTGCTAATTATATAATTAATATTTTCTTAATGTAATACTTCTTCCTCTATTTTCTGTAGCATTTTTTCTGTCTACCATTTTCTCTAATTAGAAGTTGGATTTTTTTTTTTCCGTTGATATCCTTCAGAGGATCATGGGATAAGTCAGGATGCAAAGGCCTTCAGGATATCTTTCATCCAATGCCCTGCTCAAAGCATGGTCAGAACTAAGATCAAACTGGGTTGCTCAGGGATTGGTCTAGCCTGGTCTTGAAAACCTCAAAGGATGCAGACTTTACGGCTTCTCTGGGCAGCTTTTGCCACTTGCTGTCTGACATATTGATTCTAAACTTTTATACATGCTAATAAGGATATTGCTCTCCTCTATTTACACCGTAAGTAAACAATAACAAGAATAAAAGAGTGTGTGTTTTCTTCCCCAAGACTAGTTTCAGAGTGTGAAAAGTACAGAGAATTAGCTACCCATAACCAGCACATTGTATTATCCTGACAGAACTAACACAGCTCTGGACTTGAACTCTTGGTGGTGGAAATTAGGACTCTTACATTTAAGAACAGTTTCAAGACCATATCTGACCTGGCTGGCAGAGCAGGATGGGGCCTGTCGTTAGTTCTTCTTCATCATAAGGGTATGAGTTTTCTAGAAGAACTTTATTTTCAGTAGTGCCATTGGAAACCAGAAAGTATGACAGCTCATATCTGTTTTTTTGTTGTTGTTGTTGTTGTTGTTCTGATTGTTCCATTGTTTTTTAATTGATTTGAATGTTATGTTTCTATATGAAGAGAACAAATGGATCTCCCCTGTAAGGAGGAAAGATTGCCTTTTCCCTGGGGAAAGGTTTGGGCTTCCCGGTAGCCTGTAGTGTACACAGAATCTGAGAGACTGCAGAGAAGCACAGAGAAGAAATAATCAGGCCTCAGATGTTATTTCAGATGGAAAACAACTTCTAGGGATCAAAGATACTTGGCAGTTTGCTTCAACTCAGAAATCCACTTAGCTGGTTGAAACCAAACTTGGAAGGAAGGACAAGTAAAGGGAGAGGTATATCCATTGTTTCTGATCTAGTTGCTCCAAGTTTTCTTGTTCATAAGTCTCCTACTAAAAGTAATTAAATCTGTCTTTCATTAGTTTAAAAGCCTTTTGTCTTCTTTGGAAAGAAGTCTATACGGAAAAGGTATAGGCAGATTCATCTTAGTCCTTTGGCTGACTCTGGGTCCTGTCACAGAAAATGTTAACACAGAGCATGTTTTTTTTGCTAAAATTGTCTTGTTTAATTTGACTTGCTGACTCATTTTTCCAGCTGGTCTGTCATTCTACTCAATTCCAGATGAGGCAATAGGAAAAAGAAAACTCTTTTGAATGTTCCACCCTCTTGCCAAACCAAGTAATAATTAAAAACTCCAATTTTCATTGCAGTTCTTTATCTCTGTTAATTATCCAAGGAACAGTAAATCAGATATATTGTCCTCTGCTTGTTGTCAATAATTTAAATTCTGAATTCTTTATAGATTAGTTGCAGATTTGACACGCTCCTTCTTTTCCCTAAATTACATACCATTTTGCAACTCGAGTCCAATGCAATGTTTCACTTTATATTTGAGATCAAATGCCAGACAGTCCAGTCTAATTGACTCGTGTTTTATACACACACAGGCAAACCCACATGACTCTGTCTTATTTACTTAATTAGTTACTTTTAATCAAAAAGAGACATCAGGTCACTCAACTATCTAACTAGTGGTCTTTAGTGGGTTTTGTCTTTATTTCACCATAATTTTTAAGAAAAATGTAATCTTAATTAAGTGTTTAGTGGATGCTAAAATGGGAACAGTTGTGAGTCCAAAAAAGAACAGAAGTGTAATAGACAGGGGCCGTGTGGGCTGAGAGATACTGATAGAAAACATCATTGTAATATTCAGCTTGGAAAAAATAGATGGTAATTAAATAGAAACAGAAAGATCCATTAGGAGGGTTATAGCTGGCAGTTTGTAAAAGGGGTCAAGAACAAATGGAGGATGGCAAATGTAACTTGATTTTACAATGTGATACCGTAATAAAAAAAAATAAATGAGATGCAGACATGTCAGTCAAAGTCATGTTCCCAGTAGTAATACTGATATTTTCAAGGTAATGGAAGGTATTTTTTATCTGTCTCTATTCATATGATCTATGAGAACAAAATTTTAGCATCACACATACAATCATTTCCATACCTTTCTGTGTAACTAAAACTGCAATTGGCTTGATTTGTTACTGAGAAAAGACTCTGTAAAGGGTTGTTTTATTAGAACTCCAAATTTTGTCTGTATTAAAAAAAATAATAATGCCTAAGTAGTTGCTTTAATTCTGCTAGAAGCAGAAACAAAGGGTTTGTACAGATAAAGCAAATCAAAACACATTGCTAATTAAAATGACATCTAGCACAAGCCTTGGTTTGCCCTCCTTCCATATAGGGGTCATCTGTAATAAGGTTTTGCCAATTGCTAGCTGCTGACTGATGATTTGGAGCTATTCCTATAGCTCTGGGTTAATGCGTAAGATCTGATTGTGTCACACAGTTTTTGTTGCTTATTTGACAAATTAAGGTTTATGTAGTAATAGCACATGCTAGATAAAGGGATGAAAAATTGTATGAATAACTACTTAAAAACTTAGCAACAATCAGAAAGTAGTTTACAAGGAGTCTCTGCAACCTCATATTGTGAATACTATTTAAAGAAAACATTACCTTATTACTTAGAAAGGAATTCATATTCTGATTTCATATTGTGATCTTTGTTCTGTAAAGTGGAGTGGTAAAGTTAAAGGTCCATAAAGAAAGAGGTGCCTGGAAAGGAAAGGCTGCCTGGTACTTGGACAATCCTTCAGAGGGACATAGTAATAATGATCAGCTTATTAAAACTGTTGGGAAAGTATTTTTCCCACCTTTTCCAGAAAAAATCGCCTTCTGAGTAAAGTATTCAGCTGGAAACTGAGACATGGCATTTGTAGTTTTTCTGTATGTCTTGTAGGATTTTTAATCCGACAGAATTGGGAAATTTTGTGTACAGAAATACCACTTTTTTATTTTTATTTTTTTATTTTTTCTCTTTCAAATCAGACGATTTGCATGGAAAATAATTTCAGCTGAAAACTCTGTTACCTGTCCAAAACTTGGATAGCATTTTTTGTGTTCCTCTGGAACCATGACTCCCCTCAGAGATAGATTGGAATTGCATTGGCTAAACAGAATAGAGCTGGCGTTATAAAACATACGGCTTTAATGAATATCAGGAGCTTAAAGTGAAATATCAGGAGCTTAATCCATTGAACTCTGTTGCACTAATTTAGTGGTTTTACATGAAAAAGAGTGAAAGGTTGAGGAAAACAAAAATATTTTTTCTGTAGTATCTGAAAATTTAGTATCTTTTTGCCAAGATTATTTTATATCCTGAAAAATGCTGTTTTACGTTGCTTTGAATTCTGCTACCATGCATATGTTGATTTTAATCAATTGGGGATTCTAACGGCAGCTAATTTGGTAAAACCAGAAGAGTTATGATTAACACCCTAGAAAAATATAAAAGAAATTCAAATGGTTTATGGACAGTAACCAGTGTAAGAGCTTTAAAGTATGAAAGAGGTATGAAAACATTCTTCATGAGTTCTACTTGGTGGGTCAAAATATTTAATAGGAATACATAAAATACCGTAATGCATGTAAGTATTAATCTATGTGAATCTACTGTATTGATATAAAATTGGAACCTCACAGTTTTATTTTTCTGTTCAAATGTATCAAAAATCCAATTATCATTAACTTGAGAGTCATAGCTAATTAATGACATATGGTAAGTTATATGTGTTGTTTTTTAATTTGCATAGGTACGTGTGTTCACATTTTCCGTTGGTCAACATAATTATGACAAAGGACCTATACAGTGGATGGCCTGTGAAAATAAAGGTACTGTGTCTTTGTGACTGTTCTTTGCTAGAGCAATATCTTTAACATTCTTGAAAAATTACATATTTTTTTTTCAGCCTGATTTTTAGCTTTCTTGTATTTTTAATCAAAGTTAGAAAAAGTTACATGATGAAATGAATGTGTATGTACATGTGTATAAATAATAAGTTTGTGTATTTATTTATGACTATTTAAAACTATGTTGTAAGAAAAATATGATCACAGTATTACTTATAATAATAATAAGATATTATGGTTCAATTTTAAGCATTCCTGTTGTAATAGACATCTATGAAAAAGATGGAATTGATGACAGATTAGAAAATTAAGCAAAGCTGTTTTATATTAAGAGGTTTGGACAAAGGGATTTTTTGTTTGGTTAGTTGGCTCGTTGGATTTCTTTTTGTTTTTCTCCAAAACTTGGAAGGGATCAGCTGACTTGCATTAGTTTTCCTTTCTTTTTTTTTTGGATGAAAATATCAGAATTATTCTTGCTGTGATTTCTTAGCTTCTTAAATGCATCTTACATTTTTTTATTTTTACCCCGATTTCTTTATGTAGAAAGAAACAAAAATAAAAGGAGTGAATGTAAGGCAGTAAAATGTTTTCTCCTAGAATTTCTGCACAAAAAAATGTGGACAGAAGCATTTAGAAACAGTGTGAGAAGGAGGTATCTCAAGCACCTTACAGTATAATTAGGGAACGAGAGACAAGAGATAAATACAGATAAATAGAAAAGAGAAAAATTATCAAACAACATTGTTTAATGTTTTAAATGGACCAATTTCCAGGCCTGATTGAAAATGTGAAAATTTTCGCTTAAAAAATTAGTGAGAAGCACAAGGTGAGAGACAGGTAGGAGAGATTACAGAGGGTCTTGAAAATGAATCATAGAATCATAGAATCATAGAATGGCCTGGGTTGAAAAGGACCTTAAAGATCATCTAGTTTCAACCCCCCTGCTCTGGGCAGGGTTGCCAACTACTAGAGCAGGCTGCCCAGTGCCACATCCAGCCTGGCCTTGAATGCCTCCAGAGATGGGGCATCCACAACATGAAGACAGCCATGGAAGGAGAATAGGTATGAGAATGGGATAAATCAAAGGTATGACAAAGATATAGACGTAGAAAGAATAATGATATAGAAGAATCTATAGCCAATGTGAACAGCATGTCTGTCATAACCTTGTGAATCCCTCAGTGTGCTGACTTAAGTTATGCAGAAGATAGTACAACTTCACAAAGAGCAGATTGTATTGTCAGATAATTGCAGAAGATCAACATTTGATTTTTGAACAGGGATTTTTTAACTAATGTCTTCATATCTCAAAATACTATGTGCATGTAAACTCCATTCTGTTAAAACAAACCAGCTGGCTTACAGAATAACCACCTATGTCATCTTATTATCAAGGGAAAATGATCATACTCGTCTTTACAAAATTGATACGATTCTTTGTTTGCGCATCCAGAGAAGCAAAGTTTTCTTTAACTTTTCCTTAATTAAAACTTTCAATTTATTATCAAGTCACACATTATTTAAGGCAAAGTAGGTGTCTAACCTCAGTACTCTGACCTCTCCCGTCCTGCTCTCCTTCACTCCAGTTTGACGTACAGACTCATCCGAATCTGAAACTAGATCTCACATTCTGGATCAGGAGCTCTTGTGTGCCTTTCTTTTCAGTCTTATTTATGCATATGGGCAATATTTTCATTCAAACGAACAACTGATAATATCAGTGATGAATAAAAGCAGTTCTGATGTTTAGTTAGAAGAAATATCAGTTACATTTTTTTGTTCTTTCCACGGAGTTCCTTATATTTTTATGCTGCGAACTTCACTATTCATAGAATCATAGAATATCCGAGTTGGAAGGGACCCACAAGGATCATCGAGTCCAACTATTGCAGCAGACTATAGCTATACTTGCATTCCTGTGTGCATTCACCATATAATTCTGTTGCTATCACAGTGCATTAAAATGACCATTAAATATGCTGGCACATCAGAGTAACTCAGAGTACAGGAATACAAATTCAGCACATTATCTCAGTTTTAGAAACAGCACACAAGAGAAACACATAATACACTCTCACAGCTTTAAGAGTAACTAGCTTGGCCTGTATGGCATGGTCACCCATCATATGTGGCCGTGTGTTGCTGTGGCATTGCCAACAAAATATATGCATACATGATAGTTTCTATAAAATTTTAATTAGAAATTACAAGCAAAATTAAATAGCTTAAGTTGAAGAGGCTAGAATTATATTGTAGTAAGACAGTATTATTTCTGTTCCCAATTTTAGGTTATTATTATGAAATTCCATCCATTGGAGCCATAAGAATAAACACCCAGGTGAGTATATTTGCAAAATGCAGATACAGTTGTAACACAAAGAAGTGGAGTAATTTCTGTTCTAAAATATGTTCTAAGATACAATGCATTAAGTACAGAGAAAAAATAAGGCTTTCATTTACATATGAGGTATTTTTCTATTAGAGTATTCTAATTTATTTTTTCCTTTTGCATAGTTGCAGTAAGTCAGTTTATAATGTGATTACTGTTACCCTGGCCAGCTAGCCCACGGTGGCTCGCATGCATGCTAAGTTATGCTAGAATCATCGAAAGCTGGCTGTGCATGTAAACACAACCCTAGTGTTTGAAGTGATCTGTATCCTGCAAACCTTTACTGCACAAAGGCTATGTTTTGGCCCTAGTTTTCCTCCTGGCCTTACATGGTCCCTCTTTAATCCTGAGACAAGGCAGGAATTTTTATAAAGTTCTTTAAAACTAGCAATTTCTTCTAACTTGTCTAGACATTCAGAGTCTGCCTCCTGCCATACTTGCAGCATGATCCTACGGGTTTGTACTGTATGGAGAAAGCCATGGATCTGTGTGAGGGCATAAACCTGCTAATGTGTCTGAACTCAGCTGGGCAGAAACAGTGGCCAGTACAAGCCTGCCTATTCAAGAGGTTCCTGGATTGGTCCAACCAGTCTGGGAGAGACATAGTTTTTCCTCTTCAAAATTCAGGGACAATTTAGAAGACATGAGTGTAGATAATTAAGGGCACAGGACCCTGGAATTACATGATGTGATCCAAATTAACAGTGTAGATGAACAGATACTCATTTCTGTTGTCTGAAAGTTCACGTATTCATATGTCCAGAAAAGCAAAGAACTATCATAGCTATTCTTTGTCCTTCCAAGGCCAGGCATGACATTTTTTTGGCAAAAAATAAGAGTCATTTTTTTGGCTCGAATAAGAGTCCTTTGATGCTGTTAAACTCTTCCAGATAGTATCTGGCAAGAAATATTCCTAATATGTTAAGACAAATTGGAAGGTTGAAGACTGAAACAAGTTTGATGGCATCCACTCCCAAACCAGACCACAAGTCTTATATTTCATAAGATCACCAGCTTTATCTGCACTCCAGAACTGAGGGAAGGCAGGGACTATGCAGGTTTAAAAGTAAAAGGGTAGTAAAATTATAAAGAAATATTTAAATGTAATTTCTGTATTAGTGGTGAATTTAGACTTTTTTATTTATTTATTTATGTTGTGTTTCCATTGCTTTTATTTCATTACTGTTGTTTATTTTTTATGCTGTTTCTGGACTTTGATCAAATAACTACCTTCTGATGAGTTTATTACACTTTTTGGCAGGAGTATCTGGATGTTTTGGGAAGACCAATGGTTTTAGCTGGAGAGAAAGCCAAACAGGTCCAATGGACAAATGTCTATCTGGATGCTCTGGTATGACTGTTATTTATCTCTAGTAAAGTAAGAATCTTGGTCTGTTCAGAAGAAAGGCATAGCAAATCAGTAAGTATAGGGCTCCATTTTCCACAGTCCCAAGGCTTCAATTTTCTATAGTTCCAAATATAATATTCTTGCATTTCCAGCATCTGAACACTTCAATAGAGCAATTTTCTGAACAGCTCATGCCAACATGTTGGTCTTTGTTTGCATCTGGTATTCTCATAGCTGTCCTCAACTTTAACAGAGAAAATTCATCCTACTCCCAGATCCTTAAGTGTAGATCATGGCCGTCTTCGAATTAACAAAAGAGAAAAAGAAGCAAAAGATTTTCCAGTGTTGTACCTGTGCTGCACTAGAGATCATCAGTTATGTTACTGGTGTGGAGTTCTTGCTTTTTTTTTTTCCTTTTTTTTTTTCCTAAGCATTCCAGGCAGAATGAAACCTGTCAGTCTTTTGGATATTTGTACAAATTTTGAACTTGGATCTTTAAACTACCGTGGTTGGTGTAATTATTTGCTTGCTGAAGGTAATGATTTCTTTAATTGGACAGTGTATATAATCAGGAAATAAACAAAAAGATATACGAACCACTTTCCTTACTGCTAAACTTATCACTTCAGTCTTGTAAAACAAACATATTCAGGAAACTACGAACTGCAAAGTATTATTAGCAGCAATCCAATCTGTTGCTCTAGATAACCTTCTTCTGAGTAACTCTAACAAGGCAAAAATTACTGTAAAATGGTCATCTGGAATCATGTATTTATCCAAGTTCACATGGTCATCTAATGTCATGTCAAAATTCACTTCCTCCTGTCAGTCAGCAGTATTGTAAAATTTTTATCAACACATCATAGAACTGAGTGTGACACAGAGGAACCCATTTTTCTTTGGAATTTCAATGGCCAGAAGTTCATTAACCATGTTTTCTTGGTTACTGTTGAGGTACTTACTGGAAACATAAAGGATGTTATGACCGAAGTTGATATGTTCTGTACACATCCTGTTGTAAAGCCCCAGCTAAATTTGTAAGTGGGGATAGAAAGAGATCTGTATAATGAAGAGTGATACCTGCAGACTTCTGTCACGTTGTTGTATGTTTTCAGTGTGTTCATTCAGTCTTTCCTTCAAGATTTTCTGCATATGTGTGTTTTGTAAGTGTGTTTGTATATATATAATTATATGTATATTCGTGTGTGTGCATACATATATATTTATAAGAAGGACATTTTAGTGATATGTTTATTAGGTGAAGACCAACCCAAGCTAAACTGTTGTGGTAAAGGTTGAAATCTGTGGACTTTCTCATCACAGATAAGGGCACAGGTGTGTCTAATCCACTCGGGGGCTTTTTTTCCCAATTCTTGGTATTATCAGGAACTGAAACTGATTTGTAACACTGGTTCTTTATCTTAAATTCCCCAAAGCAACCTCCTGTAGGGCTTGCCCTTCTCCTGCTTGTACCTCACCGGACTTTGTCCTATTCTTTTTCTCTTATTGTGTCAGAAGAATTGATTCCAGCAGCAGTTTCTGGGCAAAAGCCACATGTGAATTCAGCCTGCTGGAGTGGTTCACTTTTTGAAAGCACTAGTGTAAGGTTTAAGTTCAGGTTATGAAGTCCTAAAGAGGTACTCTAACTTAAGGCTGTCTTTCAAGACTGTCTCTAATAATGTGGTGTATTTTTGGCAATTCAGACCTCTTTTCTCACCCTGTTCCTTCTGGGTCTGTTATACTGTTGCTCTGGCCTCACTTTCTGCAAGATAATCCCAGAATTGTCAGATCCTTGTAGGTTTTCCAGTTATTCATGTTTTATTCACAATCACTGTCCTCTCTTATTGTACG
>VXAA01006239.1:66448-116273 GCA_013399115.1 Anseranas semipalmata | reverse complement strand
TCCTGTTTTGTTATTTATCTCTTCAGTGGTCCTTCTAAAGACTATCCCCCTCTGTCTTTTCTTCTGATTCATCTCCAGTTCTTCCTTCTCTTATTCTCTGAAAAAGTCCACTTCTTCTTTTCACCTTGCTTGTAACCTTACTAACCCTGATCTCATCATCTTCATGAAAGATGCATTACAATTCAAAAAGGTGCTACTAGACAAGGTAAATGGAGAGTTCATTTCATCAAACTGAGTTAATAAAGTATTTTAGCTTATTTTATTCTAATGAAGCAAAGAGAAGTCATGACTCCTCACACGGAAGGAGTAAGTATCAGAGAATGAAAAGAAATTTTGAAGTAAAAAACAAACACAAAAATGATAGAAACCTGCCTGTGAACAATTTAGGATGGAAAACAAATCCTTTCTGGTTATCTAAATGTATGATTTTCGGAATCCTATTTTTGGTACGGATTGTGATTGTTAATATAGGAAAAGCAAATTTCTTACATCTTCCCAAATAAGTGCAAATTCCTTGCCTCAGTACCAGAACAGACTATGTGATCTTGTAGAACTGATGATGGATGTTCCTGCAAGTCTTTGGAAAGTACTGATGATATGAAAAGTAGTAGTATTACCTGTTGGATTTTTCTGTTGGTTTTGCCTGTCTGTATTTGTTGCCTACCTATTAACTATGTTTTAGTTTGGTTTGGCTTTTTTCCTTTTCCTTTTCCTTTTCCTTTTCCTTTTCCTTTTCCTTTTCCTTTTCTTTTTCCTTTTCCTTTTCCTTTCTTTTTTTTCTACTATCTGAAGATCTTAGTGTAGTGAGAACTGTAGCTATTAACTCATTTTCATAACATTTAGATTTTATTAAACTATTACATACCAAGTTGCTGCACACCATCTATTTTTAAAAAGCAACTTATTATTTTCATTCATACATGTACACTCAACTTTCTATGTATAAAATCGATGTAATGTCACTATTATTGTTCCTTTTTTTTTTTTTTTTTTCCCAAACTAATAGTCAAGACTCTAATCTAGAATTTAGCTACAGTAATCCCTGGATTTTTCTAATATATTATAGTTTGATATTTGTTACTTAACTAAAAAGTCTTTTTCTCACCTCTGTATGTGATTATTTCCTAGGAGCTGGGCCTTGTGATTACAGGAACTCTGCCTGTCTTCAATCTAACAAAGGAACAAAACGGGAAAATAGTAAGCTGTTACTTAAAGTAAACAAACAAACAAACAAACAAACAAACCAACAAAAAATTCAGTTATTTGAATTAAATGTAATGCTAAATTCCTTGAAAAATGTGTATTTCCATAGTACTTTGTACAGTTTAATTGTCTTCTACATCAGAAACTAATAGGTCATCTCTAGATGCCTGGTAACATTCTGGGAACAAGAAAATGTAGATGACACTTTTTGTAGTTCTGAGTTTCAGGGTATGACATTTTTTGATCTATCTCTGTGACCTGGTGGCAGTGAGAATAAGCTAAGGGCTCAGTAGATGGGAAGTAGAAGTATTATTTAGGCCTTGCCAAGAAAGGAAGCCTAGATAAATTTGTAACAAATCTGCGAAGGCAATGATGTAGACACTTTAAATGAAGTGGCTGTAATGATAATAGAAAATAGCATTGTATGTACATACTAAAATCGAAGTATTAAATACATTTTCCTACCCCTATTACTGTCTGATAAGGAATCAGTGTATGTCCTCTTTGCAAAATCAGGATACTGCTTTTTAAAAATCAGACTTAGAATATGCTTTATGGTATGTGGTAAAATACTACACATTTGATATGATACTTACGTTCATTCGGATCAAAATATACAGAGGTTTAGCCAAGATATTCTTTGGTTCAGATTCCCTGAGGTTACTTATATTCTGAATGAATAAATACAAATTTGATCACTATCATTTCTTTCATTTACTTTCAGAATAGTGCTCTTAGTTTCTGATTAAAAACAAGCAAACAAAAAGTTTTCGTAGTCTTATTTACAGGATAATGCCTGGAATTCACTAAGTCTGGCTGCAAAGCAAGAGACTACTGATCATCAAAAGTTGTCTTTCTGCGAAGTAAAACAGCCTTGGTCTTGTACAGAAGACCTGGAACTAGAGGAAAAAATAAATCTGCTCATCTTATGTGTCTACCCAAATGTTAGGAGACACACTGCAAAATGTATCTTTCAACACATATTTCAAATTTATATAATATGGAGGAGGGATTCAGGTGATACTATGTAAATTACTTGCCCCATTTCTGTACTAGGAAAACAAGTTACAAATGAAGTAAATGTATGCCCTGAGTCCTTGATTTCAAATGCTGATGATTGTTATAGTCATTTATTTGTTTTTGGTTTTATTCATCATTGTACCATAGCCAAAAGAGGTTAACTGTCAGTTGCCCAACCTGAGGATGTATTAGTAGCTCTATATGGTTGCTAGTAATTCATACTGGTTTGGCAAAGAGTATCTTTCACCTGTTTTGTTCTTGCAGTCATTGTTTATTCATGCAGAAAAGCATCTGTATTCATCTTCATAAACAATTTTCATATTCTATACTAAATTCTAAGTATTACTTTGAATCACTTTTGTTATTATTTGAAATATTTAAAATAAACACATAAGTAAATAGGCAAGTTTTCAAGTAATATTGTCAAACAAGAGGTGAAGGCAAAATTAAAATTCAATGACTTGCAGTTATTCTGCATTACAAATATGTCAAGCATATTCTAACATTTTGGAATCTTACCAGAATCAGCTGATACTTGGAGTAATGGGGGTTGATGTCTCTCTGGAGGACATAAAAAAACTGACACCTCGATTTACGGTGAGTTGCTTTTGTTGGTGGTTTTTCTTTATGTATGATTTATGTATAATTTCTTTGCATGCTCTTTCATAAGTCATACAGCAATGACTGGATGTAAGTCAAAACACCAGCAGGCTTTTTTTCCATATATTCTTTTCCATTGTTGTAGATTTTCTGACAGTTTTCTCTCCAGCCATTTCTGTGTGACTTGTCCAACAGGATGCATCTGTAAAAACCAACTTTTACATTGGGTGGTATATTCCAAGTATCTATTATTCTGTAGCCTTAGGCTGCTGTTCAGTTGAGTGCTTGGTTGTTATCACAGTGTAGAGTGCACAATTACTGCAGGTAATAATAATACTTCTTAGCATTTATATAGGACAGTTCTATATAGAAAAAAATCTTACATATACATTGTCTGTCTGTAAACTACCCAGTCAGATTGATTTATATATTTAGACATCTAGCTAGGGAATTTCTAAGAAAATGGCCAGTACTGTGGAAAACAACAGCTGGGGAAGCAAAGGAACATCATGAATTTCACCAAAGGCAAATACAGAGTCCTCCATCTAGGATGGAATAATCCCATGCTACAGTACAGGCTGTGGACAGATTGCCTGAAAAGGCAGGAAAGGACCTGGAGTGTTATAATGGAGGATAAGCTGAACATAAGTCAGCAGTGTGTCCTTAGAGCAAAGAAGGTCAGCTGTGTAGTAAGCATCTTCAGTACTTCTTATCAGGAGTACTGTGTCTGAATTTGATCTCCCCATTACAAGAAATACATTGAGATGCTGGGCAGAGTCCAATGCAGAGCCACCGAGTTGGCCAAGGGGTTGGAGTACATTGCATATGAGGAGGAGCTGATGGAGATGTGTTGTTTGTTTAGACTGAAGAAGAAAAGAAAAAGTAGAGATCTAATTTTGCATTCCTCATGTACCTAATAGGAGTTATAGAGAAGATCATAGAGTCATAGAATGGTTTGAGTTGGAAGGGACCTTTAAAGATTATTTAGTCCAACCCCCCTTGCTATGGGCAGGGAGATCTTTAGATCAGGCTGCCCAAAGCCCCATCCAGCCTGACCTTGAACACTTCCAGGGATGAGGCATCCACTTCTCTGGGCAACCTGTTCCAGTGCCTCAACACTCTCCTAGTAAATAATTTCTTTGTTATATCTAATCTAACCCTGCCCTCTTTCAGTTTAAAACCATTACACTTCGTCCTATCACTACATGTCTCTCTCTGTCTTTCTTATTAGCCCCTTTTAAGTATTGAAAGGCTGCAATAAGATCTCCCTGGAGCCTTCTCTTCTCCAGGATGAACAAACCCAGCTCTCTCAACCTTTCTTCATAGGAGAGGTGTTCCAGCCCTCTTATCATTTTTGTGGCCCTCCTCTGGACCTGGTCTAATAGGTCCACATCTTTCTTGTGCTGGGGGCCCCAGTGCTGGATGCAGTGCTCCAGGTGGAGTCTCATGAGACTCCAGGTGAGGTCTCATGAGAGCAGAGCAGAGGGGGAGAATCATCTCCCTCGACCTGCTGGCCACACTTCTTTTGATGCAGCCCAGGGTATGACAGGCTTTCTGGGCTGCAAGCATTCACTGATGGCTCGTGTCCAATTTTTCATCCACCAGTACCCCATGTCCTTCTCTGCAGGGTTACTCTCAATCCATTCATCCCTCAGTCTGTACTGATGTTTGGGATTGGCCTGACCCAGGTGCAGCACCTTGCACTTGGCCTTGTTGAACTTCATGAGGTTCATGTTGGGCCCACTTCTCAAGCCTGTCAAGGTCCCTCTGGATGGCATCCCTTCCTTCTGTTGTATTAACTGCACTACTCAGCTTGGTGTCATCTGCAAACTTGCTGAAGGTACACTTGATCTAACTGTCTGTCATTAATAAATATATTAAACAGTAGTGGTCCCAGTGCAGACCCCTGAGGGACAACACTCGTCACTGATCTCCACCTGGCCATTGGGCCATTGACTGCAACTCTTTGGATGGACCCAGACTTTTCTTGGAGGTTTATAGCAGAAGACAAGAGGCAATCATTGTAGTTGTGTGAGGAGAAATTCCAACTGGAAATAAACAAAAACAATCATTGTGAGGGCGGTTAAACACTGGAGCAGGTTGCCCTCAGAGGTTGTGGAATTGCCATGCTTGGAGGTATTCAAAGACCTTCTGCAACCATGTCCAAGTTTCAATTTGGATCTTATTTTCAGTGTATCTCTGCTTTCAGTGAAGGGTTGGACCAGGTGACCTCCAGAGGTTCCATGGGCCCAAATTATTCTCCCAGGTTTATGATTCTAAAAGAGTAAACATTCAAAAATGTTCTTCTATAGAATAATACCTCACATATTTCATGATGCCTGAGGCAATGTATTTTCCTCAATGGGACCATTGCTGTAAAACCACTGTTTAATCTTTTTCTATTTTTCTATTACTTAAAGCTTTATAATGCCAAACATCACTTCTTTCTTTCAGCTTTGTCCAAATGGATACTATTTTGCAATTGATCCTAATGGGTATGTGCTACTTCATCCAAATCTCCAGCCAAAGGTATGAAAAACCTTCTGATTTAGTTCTTTGTAGTATGGGGACATAGGCAGAAATAACAGAAATATATAAGATCTGCCTAAAGTCCCAGAGAACAATAGTAAAGAATTCTCCATTGTGGGGTGTCAGGAAAATCCACGGTGTGTGTATGGCTTCATCCGAACCCACCTTAGTCAGCAGGAAGACCAGAATCGGCTTCTGTTGAATTTAGTTATAAATAAAATAAGAAAGATAGATATATATTTTACACAGACATTTATAGATGTGAAATAAGTGTTTTAATATACATATTAACAAAAAAAAACAACTAGTGATAGCTGTAATATTGCGAAAAAAAGTGTACTGTGTTACAAGATGCCCTTGAAGCAAACTCAGAGGAGTTTACTAGTGCACGTTTATTTTGTGATGCTTTCTCATTTCAGAAGTTGAAATGTTCATACTTGCAAAATCACAGAAAACCGGGGCAAGCACACACTTTTTTTTTACTTGTATTTTTGTTTTGTTTGTTTGTTTGTTTGTTTTTGCTCATTTTCTGTTTACCAGAGCTGAAACCTGAGCTGCAGAATTGGGGTAGATCTAGCAAATCACTCTTTTCCAGAATGCTAGATTTTACTTCAACTTGAGAAAGGTCTTTCAGACACAAAATATTTATCTAAATCTAGTTAGGATGCAGTTTTCCTCAAAGTTCAGTAAAGTTTAAAATCAAGATTTCAGTTTGGATTCAATATAGGTCTACATTAAACATATCTCCTTATAGAAGTTGCCTACCTGGTTTTAATCAGATATTTCAATGTGAATAGCAGATTTTTTTTCAGAAATCAGAACTTCAATCTCTGTTTTAATGAAGGGTTTCTCCATGTCAACAAATCTTCTGTTTAGTGGAGTATTTCAAAATGCTTTAATTCCATGAGAAACATACTTCTGGCAAATTTTCTCTCTGAAGTTGTTCACAGTGCACAAATACAGCATTCTATGAGAGGCAAAGTTAAAACTGAATTAACAAAAATAAATAAAATCGCTGTAGGTTGATAGAAATGTATGGATAATGTACAGATAAAAATTTAGAAATAATAATGAATCACTCTACGTATTGAAGACCAAAGACCATATCCATGTAGTTCATTTGTCAATATTAAAGTTTCTTATTTAGACAGTTTGAGCAATATATAGGCATGATAAATGCAAGCAGTCAATACACAGGCAAATAAGGCTAGTAAGGCTTTTTTAAACTTTAGTTGCACCCTACTCATATTTATTTCTTAGTACTTAGTATGCTTAAGAGAAACTTCTTAAGTAATGAAAGCCTGTAGTCGCTGCCTTTAGGCGTGGAAACACTGCGTTTAGTAAACTGGGTGCATATCCATCACTTTATTCCTCCCAGCCATGTTCTTGTGGCAGAATAGCAGCAAGCCTTTGACCTCATGGCTGTGCAACTGTCGTCTCTTGTTTGTTCACCAGAAAGTCCTACAATAGCTACAAGAGGGATAGCAGACCCTCTTTTCAGTACTTCAACATATTAAACTGTCAAAGGCAGAGAAATAAGTGACGAATTCATCTACATATCTTAGTGATTCATTTAATTCTCAAGCTGAGGGAATTTGCATTGTGAATATGTAAATTCATTTCCTGAAGTAATAAATATGTTGAAATCTTTTGCCAAATGTGTAGCAAAAGAAAAAAAGTGTGATTTTGGAGAAGAGGAGGAATAACTCGATCTTAACTATCGATGGAATATCCCTATTAATTTATTTTGAAAGTACCCTTTTAAAAAGAAAAACAAGAAGAAAAAGAAGGATTTTGTATAGGTTTTCATAATTTACAAGCACTTCAATTTCTATGTATATATGCATTAGGTTTTCACAATGTGTTAAAAACTGAAAGTTTTAATTTGATGATTATGCTTGGTGAATTATTCTGAGACAGATAATTGCATCCTTATTGAGAATCTTTTCTTCACTAGAGATAATTAGAAATTCAGATGATGGCAGGTGGTTTACCTTTTCCTTATATGCAAATGAAACTAGCATTTTATTAACAGAAAGAATATAAAATGAAGCAATGTAGCATTCTCATTTTAGGCACCATTTTGTGAGGAACTGATGGATATGGATTCTGTTAGTCTCATATGTGCAATTATTCTGCAGAGTAAACTCGTAACTCTAGAGAATAAAGAACCTTTGTTAGAGAATGAAAAATTCAGCTTGTCCCAACTAAATCTAGGCAAATTGAGACAGATTATCAGGAAACTAATTGTCATGGCTTCTCTGTGTAGTTTTTTTACTTAAAAGGATATAGAAGTCTGGAGCTGCTTACAAATACTGCTCAAATGTTTGATTTAGAGTATGTTGAAAAAAGGGTATTTTATATGTGATGTGTTTTATGTCATAGAATAATGTCTAAATGTAATACTAAGCCTATGCATTATTATTGTTATTATTGTTATTAACAGTTACACAGACTAGACTTTTTCACTCCCAGTTTGTTTGGGGTGGTGCATGCTATACAGACTGATACAAGATCTACGTTTTAAAACGAAGGTACACTACAAAGACAGATGTATTTAGAACTCATGGACTTTCTTTAACATGTCATGTTAATTTTAGTTGAACATCCTGGTAGCCATTAATGTATTAACTAACAACATCTTAACCCTCTTTGACAGCAATTTTTCAGTAGATGTAAACTAAAAAATAACTACGTCTTTACCTTTGAAGAGGTGAGGGTGTATCAAATTTCCAGTAGTTCCTTCTTCTGAATGTCTTTCCTTCTGAAAATCTGTTACCTGAAATCAAAACTGGTTCAACGCAATATTTTGAGAAATTGTCTTGCAGTATCATCTCACAAAAAAAGCCCTTAGAAACTCTGAACTTATGAAGTTGTTTGTACAAATGACAAAATTTTTAAAAAGGCAGGTTCAAAAGCAGGTTAAAAATCCAAAGAACTTTCCCGTTGTGTTTATTTTTGTGCATGTAAACTATGTCAAAGCATAACATCAGAAACCTTTTTTAAACGTTCAGTTTAATACAGTTTTAAACTAAATAAAATATCTTTTTTTCAAGTTTCTGTATTTAGTTATATTACATTTTTAAGCAAATACTTAATTTTACAGTTTTTCTGCCAATGTGTGTGCCAATGTGTGTGGGTGTGTGAGTTTTCCCATTCTAGGAAAAAACAGGTGCCTGTCCCACCTAGTAAGTGTAGTCACTGGACTGAGTGGTTAGTTTGCATTAAGCATGTGTTAACAAGATTAGTCTTAATTAGATAGGATTTTTAAATAGTAAATAATTCAGTTTTTGATATCTGTTCTAAAGATTAGCATCCTCTTCTTCATTCTTGTTATGGTTCTGATCAATATTCAAATAATGGTAATTATAAAACTCCACATGCTTTCAGTAGGGTCTGATATTTGGTCCTACAGTTTACATTTTTGAAAGAACTGTAAGAGGAAGATGTATTTAAGAGCAGACAGAATAGTAAACAAAAGGTGAAACTCTTCTTATTCCACATTTTAATTCTGGCAGAGTATGTTGGGAGGGAGAGCTCTCTGTTAACTTAATTCACATTGTTTAACATATGTCTGGTTTTTGTTTCCCTAGACAAAACCTGTGTGTAATTCTGACAGAGAGCTCAGAACTCCTGGGCAGAACAAGGGCTAGTCCCTGGGTCCAGTACATGTGCACTGGAAAAATATAGATGTGTAGGGAAGACTTCACTTCTATAAGTTGGCTGTTTACTAATAGTGTAAAAATATAAATTACTACTTTTTTGTTACTTCAGCATATTGGTGTGGGCATACCAAAAGTTAATTTGAGAAAAAGGAGACCCAATGTACAGGTAACTTTGGATGGAGGTGATTAGTGCATTAGAATGCATAGACCTGGAAATATGTTAGAAAGCTTCTGTCCTGCTTACTAGGAAAAATCTAACTAAAGAACTGTTTACTTTGACAAACAGCTTCCAAAGCATGAAGCCTGCGTCCTTCCTTGTTTAAATAATAAAAAGACATGTTATTGGCTGTAGTGAAGGGTGTTCCATTAAATTATGGTGCTCTACTAATAGGTGCTAATTAGAGCCGTGTTGTAAAAGTTATTCTTCAGATTTTGAAATAAATTTGAAGACTGGAAAAAAAAAGAGAGACTACTTGTGCTGGCTTTGCTTGCATAAACCCTAAGTCAAGAGAAGATCATTCTTATGACTTTATTGCCAAGTTTCACTGTACAGTATATGCTGTATGACATAGCAGAATTTGAATGAGCTGTTCAGTTTTTTTTTTTTTTTTCACAGAAGTCAGAGTAGGGCATGTGTTTTATGTGTTATTTACATCAGGTTTCTCGGATTAGCAAATCCAAATCCAGAGGATTAACTGTCATTAACCCAAACAGGGAAAAGGAAATTTAGTAACGTTTATGTAATGCGGACCCTGAGCAGAAAACACTGAATGAAAACTTAAAAAACAACAACAACAACAGCAAAAATGAATTAAAGGAACAGATTAACTGTGTAACCAGCAAAATAACAAAATTAGATACTGTATATCCTGATAACTTCTTACACATACAGGAATATATAATGCAAAACCAGTGGCTTGCATAGCAGCACCGGTAAAATCGTAGTTTAAAATCCTGTTGTAATTCAAGTCAGTGATTTCACCAAGTCTCGAGTGGCTGTGTTTATAACACACCTAGAAGACCATCCTTGGGCTAGATTTTTTGTTTATGTGCTGGAGAAATCGGCACTGTAACATACAAAATCCCAATCTTCAGAGCACAGCTGGCTCCCCAGTGGTTTGTGATGTGATTTGGCTGTGGCTGCGTTCTCCTGGCTGTGCCATCTGCCCAGGGAAGTGCAGCTCCAGAAAAACACTGGGCTCCCACCCATGCTGGAAGCTGTTCTCGGGGCTCCCTCTGGGGCCCAGGATTTTTCAGCCTTCTTACCATCATTTGTTTTAAAGCCTAACAGCTCACATCTTCATTAGTACCCCAGGTATGAACAGGAACTAGGCTCCTGCAACTCATACCAAGGAAAACCTTCCGCAGAATTTGTGAGAATACTGACCTCCCAAAAACACACGACAATGACATTTTAATGATTTTTTTTAATGTTGCTGCACCAGTTCTTTCTTTCTTTGTTTCCTTCTTGATTTGTCATTGAAGTAATAGATCTTTGCCTTTATTTTTCATGCTGAAAATGTATTGCATTCCCTTCATTTGCATGCTTCATTGCTAGTGATTTACTTCTGTTTTGTTTTATTAAGTTGTGCTGGTGAATGTAGTGGTGTTGTGCTTATTCTAGTCATGTTGCGTGCATGACTGGATAAAGAGAAGAGCAAACTGAACAGTAAGTTTGTTTCTTCATGGCTTGGAATAAACCCTACAAAATGGCAACCTAGGAAGAGAAAATTATGGAGCCCAAATACTGGTAAATACACATTCTTGGGGAAAAAATAGTCATCCCTTTAAAGTACTGGCATAGGAATTTTCTAATCTCTAAGAGATTTCTTTGTGCCTCAAGCACATCATATAATGTATCTGTATATATGCTTTGTTTCCTCATCTATAAAATGCCATTAATACCTCATAAAGAATGTGTGGTGATATAACATGTCTTAAAAAGAACATGGAAAGCTAGTGAATGTATACTTAAATTTTGACAGAGTGTTAAAGTTGACTATTTGTCTTTGGGACTCCTTAAATATGGCTAGCCCAGGTTATCATTTGAAATGAATATTATTGACCTTGATTTGATGTGATGGCTTTCTTTTTCTTTTTTTTACCATTTTTTTTTCTTCTCTGTTCCTTTGTGTGTTGGAATGGAATGTGAACTTCATAAATGCCACTTCTGCCATGGTAATGCCTTCGTGCATGCTGTTTGGGTTTGACCATGCTATTCATTATCCATTGCATGTAAGAAAATGTACTTTTTATTTATTTTTTACATTTTAGCCTTTTGCTATTTATTTTAAGAGTGGATTTGTCGGGGAAAAAGAGAAAATTCATTAGAAAAGGTTGTATTGAATGTATTGAATTAGTATAGAGCGTATTCTAGTGTTGTAATATTAAGGTTACTAGTTTTATCTATCCGATATAAATAGGAACATTAACATTTCTTTGAAGTTATCAGTAGGCATTTAAAAAAAAAACAAACAGCCAGAATCTTTGTCTGAAATGTTTCCAGTGCATGAATAAATTCCTTCACATTTCTTGTAGGAGACAGCAAGTCTTACTTACTAAGAAAATTAATTCCATATACCCAGAAACAGATACATTTGTACCTTAAGAATATGAAGGAATAATCTTGTATCATCTACTACTATTCTATATTACAGTCTTGAAAATAAGGACTAGTGTTAAGCACTTAATGCTCCAGATCATTATATGACGGCATCTTTTATCAGCTATTCAAGACAACTTTCTTCTATTATGATCTGGGAATACCTACATAAATTGTGACGAAACATGCTTGCATCCTTTCATAGAAGTCACATATACATTTGTCATGTACCTTTGCCAGAGTATGTTGCTTAATTCTAACTGTCATCTGCTAACATAAAAGGAATATAATCATCATTTTAAAGAAGGGACTTTAGTGTATCCTGTAACTAAGTTAGTATAGCTGGATCACTGAAATCCCCTAAAAGTGTCATTATCAGAAATTACACTAGTCTTGAAATAATAGCATGAGCTAGTGACACATTTTGTATTGCTAATCATATGAGAAACAGTACTCAGTTACTGATAAAACTAAGTCTTGGGATCCTTTCATATATGAACCATCCTATTACAAAAAATAAAAAATAAAAAAATTATCAATCAAAATAAATGAATAAAACTGGACTTCTTTCCTCTCCTAAACTATCAGATTGAAATGGTTAAATAATAGATTCCCATACTTCTTTTTCCTAGGATCCTTTGTCAGGTGGGTGTATTAAATAACTACTGAGTGATGAGGATTGAGAACTTTTATAACCTTATTTAAGGATAGTTAATAATATTTGGCTGCAATATAAAGTCAATGGGACTTAGCCAAAATTCCTTAAAAAAAAAAAAAAAAAGAATCAGATTCCGGACAGCTCATGTGGAAGACAGCTCTGTCCAAGTAAATGCAAACTGCAGCTGAGAAGGGAGTAGAGCCAGCTGGGTGGCCGGGGCTAGTTCAACAGAGCTGGACCCAGCACTGGGACAGTACTGGGTCTTCCTGCTCTCCTTGGGGACAGGGGTTACGACAGATATATACCACCAGCTTCTCTGCGCTCCATAGTGGAGGGTCGACATCATGACATCTTTGGGTCTTGAAGCTGCCAGGTCACAGCATTTCTGTGCTGTAGGTTTCCATCTCTTAAACAGAGATAGCAGTTTAGTCAAGAAATGCATCAAAACTGCCAGATGCTCAGGGTAGTCCTTTAGTGCTCACAATAAAAGTGGTTTTATTTTGTTATAAGAAACAAATCTTTTGTTACAATTGCTGCTCCTTTGAGTCTTGAGCCACAGTCCATTCCCACCTCAAAATAGCAAGTCTGTACTCCTGCTTTTGGCAAAATTGCAAAGTAGTACAATTGTCCCATCTTACTGGCCAGCTGGAAAACTCTCCCAACTTTCCCTGTCCCTTCTTGGAGACAGGACGCCTAATGGAAGATTTGTAGCTGGTGCTTCCTCTGACACTTCTTCTCTCACCTTACAGTCTGTGGCATACCAGCAGTAGGGGAAGCAACTTCCCAACATGAACCCCTTGCTTGACAGACTGTGGACAGCTACTAGTCATTAGGGTTAATCTGATTTTCACTTGCCCAATTAGCCTTTCTATCCAATGAAATAAAATAAATGACAAAGAGCCACTAGGAATTTGTTTGCTATAAGAGATTAAAATAAATGGGTAAGTAAGCCCAGTTAAGTAGCTTACTTCAAAACGAAGGGATTAGAATGATTTCTAGCAATCTATCTGTAACATTACAGTACTCTCTCTTTATTTTTTTGATCACTCAATATCTTCTGCTTCAGAATCCTAAATCCCAGGAGCCAGTTACACTGGATTTTCTAGATGCTGAATTGGAAAATGATATTAAAGTTGAGGTGAGATAGTCTGGTTTCTTAGTACTTGGTGCTGCTTGTATTTTACTGTATTTTGCTGAAAAGTGATACATGTTCTAGATTTTGAATGGGAACGTATTTCACTGAAAAATTTCAATTTAAAAAATTTCAAGATGGTGACTTTATAGAGCAAAGAAGTTATAATGAACGATTTCTACAAATTGAGCCCAGTATTATTCTTAAGCAAAGGTAATGCATTATGTTCCTCTCATTTCGAAAGTCACCATAATTGCTTCTTAAATAATATTTCCCCAGTCTTCTTTATTAAGTGGTAATTCATGGGGAGGGAAAATTTGTAAAATTTTTAGAAACAAAACACTTCTAATAGGATATTAATCTATTACCTGAAATACCTGAAATATTTGAAATCTTTTTTCCTCTCTGCAATGGTAATGATTTTGCCTAAAGCAAACTTACTGCTGTGGTGAGAGAAGAGAAAGAAAGTTACTTAAAGTGTTGACAACAAGATGAATTCCTGTGTATATTTTTCAGTTACTAATTTCATAACACATTTAGAAACCATTTTTTAAATAGTTTGTCAGTTTTGTGACATAAAATGCAGTTTTATTTTAACTTTTTAAAGTTTTCAAACAAATATTTTTTCACTTCATTTGAAATTGTTCTTTCATACTGATAATAATCAGCACTTCTTGGTATCTGTTAAATACTGCCTTCAGTTTCTTAGAACTGCTGCTTCAGAGAGGAATTACTCTTGGACTGACATAAAAATTTTTTTTGAATCACTGCAACTAGCTAAATCACAGATGTTCTGGGAAGCACTAGAAATGCTAGACAAAACTCATTCTCATCCATGGGATGGTCTTGATATGCAAAGTATACCACAACTGTTGCATCATAAGTCTATTAATTCAGTACATATTTGGATAAAGCAACTTCTAATTAGAAAAATCTGAAAATAGAAACTTAAAAAAAATAAGATCAATGTCTTTCAAATGCATTACTATTTTCTGTGTTTCTATAGAATACCTTGAATCACTAAAAATATTAATCTTGTTACATGCAACACCTAGTTCTTATTTTTTATTTATTTTTTCTTGCCAATAGATTCGAAAAAAAATGATAGATGGAGAAAGCGGAGAAAAAACATTTGAAACACTGGTTAAGTCCCAAGATGAGGTAAGACAGAAACACAGACAATTACATTTAAAGGAGCAAACAAAAACAAAAAAATGCTGTGAAATGGTGAAAAGAAGTTCATTTTGTAATGTCAGTTTATATCATTGCTTGCCCCTTGATTTGCTAGTTTTAGTGCTATAGAGTAAAAAAAAATCTGTACTTACAAAATAAGATTGTTTTGTTTATTGGTTTCTTTGGTGCATCACTAATTGGGCAGGTGTTGATGAGGTCTTACACTGTGTTCACCAGGAAGTAGACCCAGCCTACTCCTGTGCACGAATCCCAAAACGATGTACTTAATTTGCTCATGGAGGTGTGTGAGGATGGGACTGATAGTTTATATTTTGGTTGAATGGGAAGAAAGAGGTGAGAAAAAAAAACATTTATATGTTAATCAAGGCGATTGGTTCTGGGGCAGGCATGTTCTGCAGCAGAGCAGGGGATCGCGGTGTGCAGGGGAGTTCCTACAGGGAGGCAACCCCAGGGAGTGGAGGGAACCACCAGCACCTGGCTGTGAGGCTTGGGCAGGGCCAGGAGCAGTAGCAGCCACCCCCACATGTACAAAAGCTGCCCCTATGGAGCGCAAGTGACCAGGGCATGGTGCAGCAGTTCGCACGGGCGGCGGAAGGTGGGTCACTTTCTTCTATTCTGGGAGCAACAGAAGAAGGAGCCTTCTACTGAAACAAAAATTGTGTCCACCCACCACACCTGCCGAAACCCAAATGGAGGGGCCGCAACCTCCCCAGGCAGATGCCTACACCCAAACAGACCTCCCAAGGACTGAAAGTGCTGCCAGATTACCAAATGATCCCCTATAATGAGCACTGAGCAGCCCCTATTAACAGTCCTTTGTCTCAATTCTGCATGGGAAGTGGGAAGATTCTTACATACTTATTTTGATACAGAAAAAAAAGTATTTGTCAGCTCCAGTCCTTTTTTGCATTAAACATAGTTGAAACCCACTTGTCTTGAGGGCATGAAAATCAATGGCAATGTACATGATGTCTTTGGTAGATGAGGCTGCAAATGGAGCTGAATTTTCTGAAACATCTCAACTGTTCATCCATGCTATGATTTTGTGACATCAAGTTCAGGATCACTGTGTTCTGCGACAGACCTTTGTGAACATACTTATGTCGCTTGAGTTGGTGTGCACATCTCAGAACTATCCCTCAGCCTCTTAGTGTCAGCACAGAATTTTATAAAGCATGCTCCTTCTGATAGTGGGATTTAAAAGGAGTACAGCTAAGAACAAGAAGCCATGCTCAAGATCTTCACAACTGTACTAATCCATCAGAGGCATTTTTCATTCCTGAGCTTTGGGAATCATTGAGGAGGATCAGTGGCTTTACTTACTGTGTTTCTCCACCTGTGAGGAGACAGATAAAATGGCTGTATTCATTCAACTCCCTGCTAACAAGATTGTGACTGTCAAAATGTTGTCACAGAATTTTATTATATTGCAGAGTATAGGGAATTCAATTCAGTGTTGTGCATGGTCTTCCTTCTGATACCCTATTCAGAAAGTGGAGAACCTCATGGACTCTTCTTGAGTTGAGAACTCCAACTTCAGTGGGGGCAGATGAATGTGATTGCAGATGGCTTTAGCTGAACAATGATGATAATGATGGTCATGCAACCATGTAGGTGGCAGAGTGATGCTTTCCTACTTCAGTTTCTCTGAAGCAAGTCAGCTTAACTCAAGCCTTATATGCTTAAATTGTCCAGCTGCAAAGCACACCCATAATGTTCAATCGTTGTACTTGCGGAGTCCCATGATCTCATTAAAAATGCCCACACTCCTTCTGAGTACCAGCTTCCTGCTGCCTTTCACCTCTTCCCATGTTCGTCTAAAGCAGAGACTTGTACTAACAGTCCCTATGCCTTCTGCTAGGATGCTCTTCTTTGGCACAATAAAGCCCCACCCCAGCCTTTTTGAGTAAGGCTTTACAGTACTGCTTTACAATCTACAGAGGAATGCTGTTGTGTGGAAAAGGTGCCTTTTTCTCAATAGTTCTACTATTGGAAGGTGGTGAATAAATAGGGCTTTCATGGGACAGTGAGGGTAAGCCCCATCTCATGTCAGTTCTGCTACCTCACTGGTGTCAGAAGACTATCTTATCTGAGGAAGCCACCAGCCTGTCCCTCTGATTTGTCCTCTTCTTCTGAAGGGAAACTGGGTTATTCATGACCCCCTGTTGAAGAAGAGTCCAAAGTTCTCCCAGCGTCTACGTTGGGGATAAACTGCTCCTGAATGGAGAGACTCACTAGGACATGACAGACGTTTTTAGACTTGTGCTGTTGGTTTGTTTAAGGAGAGCCTTTCCAAGCCTGTGGGTGAAAAAGGCTCTGTGTAGGTGGTTAGAAAAGTGGGGATTCGAGGATCACAAAAATACATTAATGCCATTGTGGTTATACAAGAAGTTGCATTCATGGCAAAGTTTTTGAAGAGATCTCAGGCTGCGCTTGCATTTCTCAGGCTGTTTGCCAGAAGAGCGAGGGAGGGGAATCATTCACACTGGCAAACACTGGAGTCAGCTACACCACTGGGGGGAATGTGACATCCTTGTGTGCATGAGAATGTGTCAGTCATACACAGCCCAGACCACAAACTGATTTTTTTTATTCAAATAGGATAATTATTTTTATTCAAATAGAATAAAATATCTCAAACCTTTTGTTCTTAGATGATTCAAGTACCCAGTGAAATTAATTTCCCTCTCCTTACCTTGCGTTTTGGCCCGACATTTCTTCTCTACTCAGACCCCTCAGAGAGAAGCCAGAGAATGGTGACTGCTTCAAGCTATTGCACCCTACCAGCTCCAGGCTGCTAGAGCCAGAATAAAGCTGCTTCAAACCACTGGCCATGCATGAGCAATGCATCACTTAGGATTTGATAGCTTCATATATTTTCTTATAAAAAGGGCTGATGTGGTCAGTTGCTCTGAACTGACAGTTGCAGTCTTGAGGCTTGAAATTGATGTCCTTTTTGTTTTGCTTTTTGGTTTTTGCATTGCTTTCCTTTTGTATTGCAGCTGGCCCCAGCAGTATCCTGGGAGATGACCTCATGCTACAGCATAGAGACTGGACTCAGAGCAAGCGTGGGTGGGGTGTGCTGGAGTCTCCCAAGGCCTCAGGGGCTTTCCAACTAACAGAGAAGATGCCATGGGAACAAAAGCATTGCCACATTTGGGCAGCTGGGGTGGGCAGTAGTGCAAACTGAAGGGTCACAAGAACTGCAGTAATGTGTAGGTTCTTCGGCAGTGACCAACTGGGGTGAGATAGTATCAAGTGGCTCAGTAATAAAGTAGGCAAAGGTAAATGGGAGCAGATATATGAGGAAGTGTGATCTGCTGTGTTTGAAGGGAGGTTTCAGACAGTTTGCCTTCAGGCATGCTCACAGTGCTGGTGGTGAGAAGATTTAATATGAGCCCAGTTCTTCTCTTCCTGCCTTCCCACCTTGGGGACTGCTTTTCTCTTGCCATTGCACATGGTTTGCAAACCATGGTGCTACGCATGATTTGGAGGTGTTGTCACTGCTAGGTTCAAGTGTCTAGTTATTCTTGAGCTGAAGTAACAGTATAGGCACGTTATTAAATATCAATAGGCTTGCAAGTGAGTCTGTTCAGCTATCCTTTTACCTTAAATATTAAATATACCAGGACATTAGCCACTGATACATGCATTTTTTTTTTCAAAATGACTGTTAAATGATTTACACTATCATGCAGTGCTGAAAAGAAGCAGCCAAATGACGGGGGTATGAGTCAAAAATGTCAAAAAAGACAACTCTTTTTCATTACCACAGACATTTTTGCATTTCTCTTTTATCACTGTGAAAGAAAGAACATAGACATATACCTGAGGTATCTTTCATCATTGTATGTAATGTTGCAGTGCAACAGCTGCACAAACTTTATTTCTGGCATACTCACAAATCTCTGACTGTAAAATAATAATATGTAGAAAACGGAGTGAAATTGTGTCAGCCAGGTGCATTAATGACTATATCTATGGGGAACTGTTTCTATCTGAGTATATCTCTGGGGATTGTGTCCATCATGTCATTTTTTTTCACACCAAAGGAAAGTGAATGATAAAGCTTATCCTAATGTGTTAAATTATTTTAAAATAACTTTTTTTGGAAGAATAGAAGAATGGAAGAATTTACTCCCATTCTAAAATTTTTGCAAATGCAAGACCCTCTTAATGAGATTAAAAACAGATGTTTCTATAAGCATGGGGTGCTTATACAGTCAGGACTATCTGGCTGCGCCTACAGGTATGACTCCAATGTAGTACATTTAGTCACTGGTACTGTAATAGTGAAAGGACAGCCACAGATTTTTTTGTTGTTGTAGAGTTACAAATTCTTCTTTTTATAATTGATTTTTTTTTTTTGTTACCATTAAACTGCAAAATAGTTCATAAAGGAGATAAGATCTTTTATCAAATTCAAAGCACATAGAAAAAGGTTTATATAGACCTGGCTAATGAAAGCAAAAGATCATATTTGCCTGGTTTTACTTAAATTTACATTTCTTTAATGTTCAATAAAAAAGATATAGATGATTCTTTTGCATAATATGAGTTTGGAAATTGTTTAAGAAAAGTAGTTGCAGCTCAAGTCATACTTCTAGTGAAATCATAAATAGAATTCCAATCGACTTGATTATACACTCCATTTCTCAAGAAAAGAGAACACTTCTTGAAGCTTCGGAATTAATAATTTGTTTCTTCACCAATATCTCTTTGTAGAGATATATTGATAAAGGAAACAGAACATATACATGGACCGCTGTGAATGGCACTGATTACAGGTAACTCATTTCTGTTCTTTGTCTTCTATGTAGTTAAATGCCCTTTTCATTTATTTTAGTTAGTATTTTTAGTATTTATATTTATATACTATAATTTAATATTTTATACTATAAAATTTACTAAACACTAAAATTTAATACTATATATTTAGTATTTTTCTATACTAGTTAAGTCAGGACCGGGTCATCTTTTGTCCAGGCCTGCAGGATTGACTGGATTCTTTTAAACCTTTACAGCTTAGAATTGTTACTCTGTCTAAGGAACAGAACCTCAGTCTTCTATCCAGCTGTTGAGATTTACCACTAATGCCTTTCATTATGCAGGAAAAAAGGATTTTATGTTTTATGTTAAGAATCTTTTCTCTTACTTTCTGTATCACTGTATACTTTGATTCTTAATTGCACACTTTCTCTTAGATTCCTCCTCTTGTATTTTCTTTGTGTTGTCTCCATGTTCTTGTTTTTAATATGAGTGTTAAAAAGAAAGATGCCATATTTTCATCTAAATAAAAAATGTAACGTTATTCTGTGCAAATCTCTTTCATTGCCATTCACTGTCATTGCTTATATCATGACATTGCTAACCTACATGCCAGATCTTAGGGGCAGGAACTGTGCTACTGATTATCTCTGAAATCTTCTATCTACTTATGACAAGTTTTAATTAATTAGCACTGGTTTTGCTTTGTATATAAAAATCATATGCGAATGGCAGCAGGAACAAATTAAGTACGTTATAAAAACTTGCCCCTCTTGAATGCAATGTTGGTGTGTATATCATTTCACACTTATTTGAGCACACAGCTCAAATAATTCCTTCCTTTGGAAGGAATGTAGCAAATTGACATTATCCAAAAGAAGTTAAGGTTTACCAAATCTCAGTAAAGTTGAAGTATTCTAGTTCAAAACTAGATGGTACAAATATTGAGTCAACCGTTTACCAAAATAATATTTTTATTGTGGTGAATTAATGTAGTCCTCAACTGAGCTGGTTCTCTTTTCTGCTATGTTCTGTACAGGTGTACAGCCAACGAGAATGCAAACATTAATTTGTAAGCAAAACCAAACAAATCAGTTTTAACAAGTGAATGTAGGCATAGGACTCTATCTTTTATTCATCATCCTGCTTTTATGTTCTATTGCCTCTATCATTATAATCTGTGGGAAAAGAATGTTTTTTATCATGGTATGCCATCTAGCAATCAGTAAAGAAATACATTGGATTTATATGAGTTCTTAATTCATACAGAGCTCCCTGGCATGAGATACAGCAATAAATCCATTGAGCCACATTGCAGCAAGCCTGTTAAACATAAAATTATAGATTTTAATTAGCAATTTCTGTTAGCAGTAGCTGCTAATGACAAGTAAACAGCTAGTGATTTCCCTAGAGGAGAATTGGTAGAAGGCTATCACTAAATATTCAGCAATCTCACTTACATTCTGTTTAAATGGCACATGTATCATTAAAGGTTATCTCATATATGGTGCAATTGTACAACTTTTTTTTTAATGTTAATTTCTGCAGCTATCCATTAGAAACCACTGCTGTTCTACAGTCATGAAAACTGAGAACAAATGTTAACAATGTGATGTGGGAGATGATACTTCTTTAATGATGATGATTTGCACCTCCTGTCCTTTACATACCTTTATTAGAACTGAACTCTTCTACACATGTATTGAATTAGTGGCAAAAAGAAGCCTTATATTTTTTTGAAGAAAAATATGTGTAATATGAAAGGAATTACATGCACTGCAAATCTTAAAATATTAGTACACGGTGATGTTCAAAGGTTATTAGTGGTGACTGCATGATTCAGGAAAATATTTTGCCTCTTGAACATAAAGTGATTTCAAGTACTGCAAGATGCATTTCCTAATAAATGCCAGTAGTTTTTTTTATTAGCAAAAGGAGAGTTAGTCATTATATGCTACATGCAAATCAGTGCAGTATTATATGCTGTCAGTCACCATTTTGACATGTGCTACATTGTAATGATAAATGTGTTAGAGGAAGATACTATAAGCCATGTTTTTTATTATTTGCAATTTTTTGGAAATTCCTCCCTTATCCATTAAAAAAGTGCATTTATACCTAAATGCTTGAATAAGAATGAAAAGGAACAAGGAACTTCAAGACCAGTATGAACCTACTTGTACGTATTACAAAGTGTGAGTCAGGTATGTCACTGCATACCTATCTCATCTCATGATGATCCAATTTGCAAACTTGTTAAATGGTTTCAAAACACTTAAAAGATGAAATTAGAATACTGCTGCAAATAGCATAATTGTTTTACTTGTCTTATTTCTTTTGCAGTTTGGCATTGGTGTTACCATCATACAGCTTTTATTATATTAAAGCCAAAATAAAAGAACAACTAGTTCAAGCCAGATGTAAGTAGTATGAAGGTTCCCTGGTTTTGTCAAGTATTGCCAAGTCTCAGATTCACTTAAAAAATGTTTAAAATTCGTACATTTTGTTGAATTCACTAATGTTATCATGATGTACCCAAAATCTGCAGCAATGATTCTAATTCATTGTAACACCGAAGGTACAATAAATATTCTATAAAGATAGAATATGTGCAGGTCAGTTTCACTGACAATCCTTTCCCCTTTGCTATGTACCTGTGGAATCATTGCTTTCTGTATCTTCTGTTGCTGTTGTTTTAAGGGTCTGGATACTATTTTTTTTCATGCTATTAGGTAAATATTATGATATGGACTATAGTAGTAAAGTTTATTTTGTTATTTTTACAGTAGGTACAGTACCATATTTAGCAAATTACCTTTCATTCCTGTAGAAATAGATAAATGTGAATGCGTTGTTTCATTTAGCTTGCAGCTAGGTTTTTATTTTATACTCTACAAATAGTTTTAGTGGATGTTGGTAATTTATTTTTGGATTAGACTAATATCAAGCCATTTATAGATTCTGGAGTGGTAATTGGGAATGATACTTGTGAGTATAGGAAAGTTTTTTGTTTATTAGATCTCTATATAACATCTAACTAGAAGATCTAGTAATCTGGATAGTAGACAGAATAGAACTCATCACATCCTTTTAACTTTTCTTTATCCAAGTGTAAGCAAATGTGCAGTTAAATACAAGGTTAGAAAAGCACTGTGAATGTCTCTGATAGGCATAGATACTGCTAGTTTAGAGAAAACTTGACTAGCATGAAATTGGTGTCCTCTACCTTCACCTCCTGGGTTATGGCAAGATTATGCCAAGTTTTTAATAATCAGTGATTTATTTTTATAACTTTCTCAAATCATAAGTAGTTTAAAATTAAAGTTTTAGTGAGTGAATATGGTTCTTTCTATGGATTAGATCATCTGTTTTTGCACTTACATGAACATAACATGCAAAACAGACCCTTGAAATAGCCACAGAAGGTACTTGAGAAATAATTGACAGGGACATATATTCTCCAGTGTTCAAAGATGTTTGTCTTTTTTCCAGACTACAGCTGTACGTAAATTGAACCTTTGATCTTTCTGTGCACAATATTTTTATTCAAGGGGCTGTTTGAATAAAATATTGGTTTGTGACCCCTTTTGCTTTACCCTGTTTTTTTCTGTTTCCCTGCTTTCTCTTTCTGATGGATAGTGGCAAACAAAATGGGCAAGTATATTCTTGTTGCTCAGTTTCCTTCTGTTTACTGCAGTTGATATTTTTCACTTGTATTTCTATTCCTACTGGACATTATCCTCTGTATTCCTCATGTCAGGATTTTTCCTGTGATCATTGGGTACCATAGCAATAGCAAGGAAAAAAAAAGTTGTGTTTTTCTGTTTTCATACACATTTCAGTATGTTGTTAATCTCTAATCTTTGCTCGTCTGGTCCTGGTGTTCAGTGACATCAGGTTTTAAAGCCATTATTTTCAGTAGCATTGAAAGTGATGTTTACATAGGCAAGTTTTATTTTATTTTTTTTAAGCTTTATTGCTGAAAATCCTGGAAGTATTTTCCTTCATGTTCTAACAACTGTTTGTCCCAAATATTTCTTCGAATCAGATTGTAATTCTAATTAAAACATCCGATACATTTTTGTGCTAATTAAATGTCACATCTAATTAGGTTGTTAGATACATTTTTGTTGCCAGGTGTGTATTGTATGTAATAATCAAATAATTTCATCATATACTGTGAAATACTGAGAAATGTACAGTATATTAGTAGGAGAGTATTGCAAAATGAACATCTCCTTCTTTCATGGATGCATGCAAAAGCTAGTCAAATGTTTGAGGAGGAAAATGATGGTGATAAGTTGTTTACTTATTTGATGTTTACTCTTCATCTTTATAGATACAGAAACACTGAAGCTTGATCATTTTGATGAAGCTGGCTATACGTTTATAGCACCAAGGTTGGTTAATTTCCCAGTAGTAAGTATTATTTCAGCAGTAAATAGGAATTTGATCAGGTTAATGACATTAACAAAATAAACAAAATATGGACTTAACCTTTAAAGTTTTTGGTAAAAAAAAAAAAAGTAAAAGAGCAATTATTACATTCATGTTTTCAAAGATCAATCTTTTCTTCTTGCTAGAGTGTAAATAGCATCTTCAGGCTCTGATTAATTTTTGTGTTAATCAAAGAGAGCTGTAAAATCTGATATGTCATAATTTATTGATGTTTTTAATGGAAATCTTATACACATCTGTACATTTCTTGTGGCTGTGTCTTTTAAGATTTTACTGCTTTGTACCCTAGCTCCTCATTTGTAAAGTAGTTTCCGTAATACTTACCTTGAGATGTTTTTTTAAGTTCAAGAAGAAGAATTTCAAAGCTCTCTATCACTTAAGAATGAAATAATTTTTGATTCCTTGAACATAAATATTGATTGAGTCACTGAAAATTGATCGAGTCAGTTCATTAGTTCCCTATTTTTTCATGTGAAATTGTGTGGTTCTGGTTGCCCTTGTAAATGTGTGTTTGCAAGGGAAACAGATAAATAGATAAAAGATAAAAAAGATAAATAGTTCTAGAAAATTAATTTCCTTTAAAAGTTAGTTATGATAAATAACAGAAAGGCTGTACCACAAAGATGAGTCAAAAGTTGGTCCATTCCTTTTTTATCTTATAAATTTCTTTATCCTTTTAAATTTAGGCTCTTTTAGATTGATTCATATGTAAGACATAGTCTTCTATCTTCAAATGTACTCTCAGCATAACTGTTTAATTTACTTTTTCTGAATGACTGAAGTTATTGACAATCAATTGTACCCATTAGCAGTTTTCACCAAGTCACTAGTTGTTCCACTGATCCATATGAAAAAAAGCCTGTTTGATATGGGCCTCTGTTTAAATGTGAACGTTGGTATAGTACAGCAAATTATGCCTGTAGTCTTTCAGGATTATGGTAAAGTAAGTAAAGAGTAGTAAGATAGCTTAATAAGATACTCAGGCAGACTTCTGTTGGTCATAAAGTTAATTTAATAAAGTTCAATTAAAAAGAGAGCTTCTGGCTTTAATGCTGAATATTCTCTACATTTTAATTACAGTTGTTTAATGCCACTCACCATCTAATATTTGCCTTCAAAATACCCAGTGACTTTTATCATGCTTGCTTGTATTCAGTGAATTGCCCAGTGATATATTGCTTTCTTATATTACATTATGTAAATTACAGTAGTTTTACTGTTCATCTGTTTCACATACATCAAAATGGAGAGCATGTATATGCGTATGGAGTGTGTACCCTATTAAAATTGTCTTTAAGACTTCTCAGAAGGTATCATCCCATAAATCCAGCCTTAGTAGAACATAAGGTGACAATGTCTCCAACAGCAGTCCATATACTTTCCAGTACAGTTTAACCCAGTAGGAGTCTAATTTCACTGGGCACTTCCTTGTTTAGTTTACAGACTCTGTGGTCTCCTAACTGCATGGCATACACAAGTCCAGAGTGTTTTTTCTGGGAATCTCTGCCCTATCTCATGCATGGAGTTTTGTTATAATTCAGATTTAGGCAGGCACTTGAACCCTTTATTTCCTGTAGATGCCTGAAATATTGAATATGGTCAGGACTACTGCTAAAGTCATTGACCATGGTAATCAAGTGACATAGCCAACTACCTCTAGTAGTGGCATGATCCTGCTTCAACTTTCAAATTGCTGATTCATATTTGTCTGCTTCAGAAATATATGAAACAAATCTGAGAAGACTGATGTTTTGTTGTTTTTCAGAGAATACTGTAATGATGTAAAGAAATCAGAAAACAACACTGAATTTTTATTAAATTTCAGTGAATTTATTGATAGAAATACACCAAACAGCCCGTCATGTAAGTACTCTTCCCAATTCACTGATTTTTTTTCCCCTAGGAAAATACTTATTCATGAATGAGAATGAGTCAAAACGAAATCTTTCATGCCCCAATCACACATTGTTGGTTTTTATCTTCACTATTTTTTTTTTTTAATAAAAATACATCTAGTGTTGAACTTTTCTACACAAGACAGATCATAGTTTGGAGTTTTCTGGCTTCATTTAAGAATAATTGCAGGGCATAATGCGTTTTCCATGCTTCTCTTCAGCATTGTGTTTTAGCAGCAACCAACTACTAGTTTGTTTTCCTGTACTGCAAGTATTTTGAGTCAATAGTTTTTCCTCTTGAGCATATCAGCCACAGTACATATCAAGAAGACTTTAAAATCTTGTAATGAAATCATCAGTCTGTTTTCTTGTCAGCTTATATAACCAAAATAACTAAAGAAAGAGAGCTCAGAACCAATATAACCAGAATAAAAGATAAGAAGGGTCTGTTGCTGATTCACAGATTGGTTAAAGAGATTTCACTTGGGCTTGAATTGTTTAAGATCATAGATGGATGTAACTGCTGCAGTGGTGAGCACTGGGCTTTGGGATGGTACTCACATATTTAAATTTGGCCTTAAACTCCATTTAGAATAAACGAGGAGTTATGCATTTTGAACAAACCACCAGTAATGCATTAAAGTCTTGTTCTTACTAAAAATTAAATGTTTGGATTTGTTTGTTTATGCGTAAAAGTCTCTTTAGCATTAGTAATCATTTATAAATAAATGGAATAAACACTTTTTTTATTCTTGCTTTCCCCAAGTCATTGTAACATTTGATGTCTGGGATTGCTGGTCAATTTGAGGTGGAGGTCCTGCTTTGCTGTAGCTTTAATTCAGAAAAATGTACATAAAAATCTCTTTGCTGAACCATGTAACTGAAGGAATGTGCACTTAGATATGAAATCTTCTCACTGTAAAACTGTCTTGAAAAGCTATTTGTGTGTGTGTTTGTGTGTGTTTTCTTACATAGGGTGATCTTATTCATTTCTATCATTGACTGACTGACTGAAATTTTACTTGGGTCCTTTGACTCAGTCTCGGAAGTGAAATCATTTGCCTCAAATAATTAAACCAGTTAACAAATGAAAACTCTAATTTAATACTCACTAGTTATATAAGCTACTTTTGAGGACATTTAGTGATATTGTAGTGTACACCAGGATATACAACTGTATACATAAGTAATTATGCCAAAATGTTATCAAATCATTGCTATATTTCATTTTGGAATCCTCAATAAAATTCACATTTTCCTTCTTTTTCTAATAATTAAGATACTTCACAGAATCACAGAATCACTCAGGGAGACATATTCTAATATTTATATTCAGATAGAATTTTGATTTAATTCCTAGTAAAATGTGGATGCAGCAAGGCATCCGACAACAGTACCCTAACTTACATTACATACTATATCATGATAATGGTGTGCATGTGAATAAGGGAGATGAATTTGTGGCATTAGATGCAGTTTAACGGGTTTACCTAGCCAAACTATGTAAATATATCCAATTAGAATTAAATTCATTTATTAAGATGATATGAGAGAGTGCTTCCTGCTGGTAGATCAGAGCTGCTGGCTCTATGCATGGCATGTCTACAAATTCAGGCTTCAGTGGATTTTATTAAAAAGCCTTTTTGCTAAAGCTCATGGAGCTTTTCAATACCGAAATGCTTACTGATTGGTATTGTGAAAACAGGTTGAATTAGGGCATTTTTAAATAAAGTGTCAATCTGAGTTTCCTAGAATCTGAAATTCAGACTGTCATGGGTCTCTGTGGAGCAAAACTGAAGAAAAGGGGTTTTCTGGATTTTTATTTTTCTCCAGGAATGTTCAGTCTCCTCTACAAGGCCAAGCAGCTGGAGTTTTGCAGATTTCAGAGCTGTAGGTTCCAGTCATAATTCTAACACTGCTTTGCTATGTGACATTAAAGACCAAGCACCAGATTTTCCCTCTACATTATTCAGTTACATTTTAGCCCAGTTTGATTTTCAGTAGTGATAAAATCTGTATTAAAAAGTGTGCTTCAGTTGACCATTCCTAGAAGCTTCTTTTACAAAGTGGTACTGAAAAAGATGCTTAAGAAGCACTGACTTTAAGCCATATTTTCAAAGATATTTAAAATGACATATCCATCTAAGCTACTAATTCAAAAGAAGACAATTTTTTTTGAGAGAGAGAAGGAGTCTAGGACTTAACTGATTTAAATATATTTATATTGGAGTTGAATTATCTCAATTTTTGCAACATGTAAGAGTAAATACTCAGTAAAAATTAAGTGTTGTTTAATTGTGTGCAACCTCTTAGAACTGAGATAAAAAATGTTTGAATGAAAACATGCTTTAAAAATGAGTTTATTTCCAACTTTAACATAGGGCCTTGCAAAGTTGAGACTTGGTGCTTTAAGCAATGTGCTTATTCCTTTGGTGGAAGGATAGTTTTTTAGGATAACAAAGGTAAAACTGAAGTGAACTCAGGAGTTTCAGAGCAGTCTATTTACTGTGGAGTACTTGATGCAACTTGAAGTTAGACAGAATGTATAACAGAAATAGCCTGAATACAGGCTACAGCCTTTCTGTATAACAGAAATTCTTGTGGTAGTAGCATTTTGACAACTCAGAATTTCATTTTATCTGTTTCAGCTCCATGTCATATGGTTTCAGATGAGTGTCTTGACTCTTTTTCTAGGTAATACTGATATGGTCATTAGAGTTTTGCTGGATGCAGGATTTACAAATGAACTTGCCCAAAATTATTGGAGTAAGCTGTATCTGTAAGTATTACTTTTATTGACTAATGTTTTATGAATTTCAAAGTCTGAAAAATAAACTCTTTCTTATGATTTGATATATATGTGCGTATATATACAGATCTACAGCTAATCTTTACATGGGGTAGATATTTAATTTACAGTTACACACTTAAATGGCAACTCTTGACATAGGAACTTATGAGAATTTCCATTAGTTTTGATTTAAAATCTTATTTTTGTTTACAGTGATGGAGTTGTTGCACAATTTGTTGTTACAGATGGTGGAATTACCCGAGTGTTCCCCAAAAGGTAAAAAATATTATAGAATATATATGATATGATGATGAAAAGCAACTTTTCATACTGTCTAAATCTGTAACATTATTTCCATAGCAGGTGGTGTAATCCAGGTTTCTAATCAGTATAGAGAATCTGTAAAAAGAGTGCCCTTGTGTTGGTAGTGGGGCCATGTTAATCCCTAATTACTCCTAAGCATTTGTTTGTTTGGCAGGCTGGCAGACTGCAAATATTGTAAAGTAGTAGTTGATTTTTTTTAGACTAATAGGAGCAGACCAAAAGCTCCAGGGGCTTCAATTGAGCAAAATGTATCATTACCAGAGGACAAAAAAAGAATGTTAAAGTATTCATATAATCAACTAAATACTCCCTTTGGTGACCAGGAATAGTGAGGGTACCAATACAGATTTATCTGATTTCTTAGGTTTTTCTGTGTTTCCCCAAAATGGGAGAATGCCAGTGGTTTTTACTCCCCAAATCACTTTATTTTTTGTTCTCATGTTATTAATGATATGAGAGAATGAGATACTGTTTTCTTAAGAGATAGCATGTGGTATCAAGGTTTGTTTATATTTTGTTGTAAATAGTGCTGCAGTTATACTTGTCTCAGTATATCTAAAAATGAGGAGATCCATGTTGCTGTAAGAATACTATTTTCTTTCTCTCAAAGTTTTGTTTTACTAATTACACCTGGCACTTAACCAGCTAGAGCTAACAAAGTCTGAGGACTATATGAGTGAATCTCACCTTATTTCCGACTGTGAAACATTAAAACCAAACCAAACCAAACCATGCTGTGCAGCATGGCTTTAATGAGATGCTAACCATCTTTTTTTGGTTACTATTTTTTCATGATTAGGGCAGGAGAAGATTGGTTGGAAAATGCTGAGACTTATGAAGTGAGCTTCTATAAACGGAGTTTAGATAATGACAACTATATTTTCACAGCTCCATACTACAACAGTAAGTCATCACTGTTTTGAAATTTCAGAGCTAGCTAGTCTAATATGAGTATATTTCTGGAAGTTCCCAGTACCAGTTGAGCTCACTGACAAAGACTGCAAGTCTGACACTTCAAAAGGAAAAAAATCTTGGGACATCACCTATTATTAAGGAACAGGTAGCTGGGAATGCACTGAACAAGGGACATAATAATTTGTAGTCTACTTTGGTGGCCATGTAAGCAAAGAATTAACAAAGCTGAGAAGATATGCAGAGTATTTGCTTTCATTTGTTATACTGGAACAGTGGTTTCCAAAGATGCTTTGGCAGAATTATTTAAAAGGAAGTGAAAGCAAATTGCACTCAGGTGAATAACACTACCTAAAAAGCCTTATTTGAGCTGAGTTCTGTGTATTTCTTCATCAGTGAACCTAATTTGGGGGAGCAGGTATAAGGGTCCAGTGCAGACAACTCAGTCCACTGCACTGCACTGCAGCTTAATTTAAGCTTTGCTTTTGAATTCTATTTCAAATCGCTATTACTCACCAAAAGCAGTTTATCCGAAATACTGTGATATTTAAAACCTATATGTGCACAATAGTAAGTGCTTGTTACCGATGTGAGCAACGTTAACCTTGCCAAGCTCTTCTAAAAGCAGATGCTACCACAAATGACATACTTCCCTCTTGAACATATGGAATCTTTTATTGCTGTTATTTCATATGTATTTATTACATCTTTTCTCAATAAAATATTAACAAGGTAATTAAATAAATTCCTTGAAACCTTTGTTGTTCCTCAAAGAGCTCCAGGGAATGTATTTTTAACTTGCTTTTTCATACTAAGCAGTGTTGAAAACAGGCTGAAGTTTGGCAAAGTAGTAATTGTCAGTTAGTGAGTGGTGTTAGCATACTCTGTATTGAAAAACACACAGACAACAGCAGGATAAAATCTTTGGCTCTGATTCTGGTTTTAACAGAGCTGTTCACATGTGTAAAGTTATTCATGGCTATGTTTGCAGTAAAAAGGCTACAGTAACTTTATGGAGACTACAAAACCTGAATGAAGAGAAATAAACAAAAGTATTTCTCGTAGTCATCCAGGTGTTAGTGATCTGAGTTATTACATATGATAAATAAAAAGTACATCTGGGTCAGGGTTTTCAAATACAGATTCTTGGAATGATTCTGTCTATTTGAACAATCATTAATTTCAATTACAGAGGAAGAGGCTTTTATCTCACCCTAACTCTCTTTTTTTTTTCCCCTCTTCTATAATCTCAGAAAGTGGTGCCAATAGCTATGAAACAGGTATTATGGTAAGCAAGGCTGTGGAAATAACAATTAATGGGAAACTTCTGAAACCTGCAGGTAAGATCGAATGAAGCTAAAACTCCATGCAGGACTTACTTTGTTGTTGCTCAACAATGAATGAGAAATTTAATTGAGATTTCAAAGGAGCTTCAGTTTATATAATATTCTTTTCTCTAAGACTTTTAATCTTACTAGTGGAAATCAAGCCAGAAATCTGGCTGTGTTTGAGTAAGAGTACTTAATTTATTAGTCTCACGAAGGATGTTGGTGGTCAGACAACTGAGCAAAACTAATATTTTATCCTTTTCCAGTTTAATAATTTAGATGTTATTATAATTTCCCCCCTTTTTAGGATTCTACATTTACCTTTTTTTCTTTCTCATTTTACTAAAAAAGACTTTCATGTATTTCTTGTTAGTTGTTGGAATAAAAATTGACGCAACCAGCTGGATGGAAAATTTCACAAAAACCACAATCAAGAGCCTGGTAAGCAATTGACCAAGTCTTTTTTGAACTTTATGTGCTTTTCTCAAAGCTTCAGATGCAAATAGGTCTAACAGCTTTTTGTGCCAGAGTCGCACTGATGCGTAGATGCCAAGTAGTTGTGGTATTTAAATCATCCAAATGCACAAAATAAATCTGTGTTGAAACAGTCTGTATTTTGTACGTGTCTTGCTTTCATAATTGTAGAACATGGATAAAGACAAAGAAAAATGATATATTCTAGCCTTTAGGCTCCCTGCTAAGCTCACGCTGCAGTATTGAATAAAATCTGCAAAAGAATTCCTCCAAAAAAAAATGAAAAAAGTAAATTTATTTTTATTTAATATGGAGGATGTGTAAGCAATGACCAGTAAGGATTTATATTGCAACCAACATCACAGTGTTTTAGCAGATCTTAATGAAATAAGCGCTTAGCCCTTTCATTCCTTACATCTAATGTTTAGGTATAAATGAGAAGGAGACAAAGGTAAAGGGAAGGAAAACCTAAAGAAGTATGTAATACATTGGGCAAGGAGAGGCACAAAATGAAAACAATTATGGAACAACTGGATAAGGCGATGTTGCTTGATTGGTTGTATATTACGGGAATCAATAACTATGGTCATTGTAGATATTAGAGCTGTAGTTTATGGCTAGGCACGTGCATTGCTTAAAATGTCAGAACAGATAAGGAAAAAAAAACTGAAAAAGAGAGAGAGTAATATCTCAGAATTAATTTGAGCTGAATGACTGCAGCATTATCTGGTAATTGTTTTGCTCAGGACATAATGCAAGGAAACAGTTATGTGTGTATGTACACACATTGCAAGAAAGAGAGAAACACGCTAGTAATCAAAGCTAAATGGAGATAGGTAGTGGGCTTCCTTTATCATGTGGGATTCTCATACTTTGAGATTGGTGAAGCTTTTAAGTCAAAAAGATACTTGACAGATGTTTTCTAGGCTTTCTGTATATACCCAAAATACATGTGTTCTTTCTCTTTTACTTTATACTCACATCCCTGAAATCTTGATAAGTCCCCCAAACTGTAATATAATAAAAGCTGTTAATCTTTAATATAGTGAGCATTCTCAAAAAGCGAAAGACAGTAGGGATTGTGCTGCTGATAAGTACTGAATGCAGGTTCTTCATAGAGATATTCATGACAAATTACACACACACACACACCACCACCAGCTCCTCTAAGGTAGGTTAATATACAGATATTGACAATCACATCACTTGTTCTTGTCTTGATAAATATCACTGCAAAATACAGTTTCTTTTGAAACATTTTTGTGAAGATTACTGTACTTCTGTTTTTTAGTGCAACAGTGAAATCTGTGGCTGCGAGAGAAACAGTATGGTAAGAATATGTTCAGTTTATGAATATCTGTTAAATAATGAAAAATGACTCATTTTCTCTAGATTTATCTAAGACCATTATTCTGTCATGTTATTATTTGAGGATTAATGTTTTGAAAATGGAACTTAGCCATTTGTGTCTTGAGAAAAAGATGAAGATTAGAAGGGGAGAGAGTAAAAGAGGGAATAAAAGTCAGGTGAAGTGGTTGTTGCAAGAATCATTGCAATAAGATTATGAGAACTAGAGGGAAGAAGAAAAACAATAGGGTAAGAGCAATAGAGAATGAAGTGAAGAAAAATGTGAAAAAAAATAATTTTCAAAGCATGAGGCACTCCTGAGGAAGTGGAATAATTAAAAAAAAAAAAAAAGGAGAGAGGGAAAAGAAAACTAGAAGAAGAGAACCTTAGAGAAAGGTAAATGCAAACTGAAAAGCACCAGAGTACGTGATGTACCCTTCAACAATCATTAGCCATCCTCCTTTCCTCTGTTTCCTGCCCATTCAGGATTTGGGGATCCCATAGCTCTGCTGGCACGCAGGAGAGTACAGTTTCAGCATCTATCACAGTATCGGATTCTGCCACGTGCTTAAAAGCTTTCTTTGCTCAGGTCTTCTGTGAGTTCTTTTGTGGAGTTTGAAGAGTGTTAAATGCAGGAGTTACAGCAAAAAGGGTACTGTGGGAGTCTATTTGGCTTCACCGCTATCTCCTCAATCTCTGATTGCAAGGATCTTTTATGAAGTCCAAAGCATAGGGAACCAGTGGGCTACCCAGTCCTGCACCTGACACCTGGAAGAAACTCACTAGGCAAGCTTGAAATATACAGAGATGTGAAAATAGTCACAAATAGCAAGCTGAGAGTCTGCCTTTAGGACCTTTACCTTAGGACAGGCTGCAAATGGTAAAGGACTTTAAACGTGACTGAAAGCACACCAGAAGTTGTAGTCCCTTATTATGAGTTAAGATTCAATTATCATCCAATTAATAAGGATATAGCACTCTTACAGCTACCAAAGTATTGAGTAAATAAGAATTTACAAAGCAACTTTTGTGAAATTAAACCCCAAATAAGCCTTTAATCTCTACAAACTTTTATAATACTGATAATGCTACTTATTTTAGCATAATATTGGCCCTTGGCTGTGGGGTTGTGATTTAGCCACATAGATTTGAAGATATTTCTGAAGTGTTGAATAAAAAAAGAGTTTCTCACAGTGTTCTCTTGGCAAATCCTTTCTGCAAAACATATTTTACTTTCTTATAACAGCATGTGGACTGTGTTATCCTTGATGATGGTGGATTTCTTCTGATGTCAAATCGGGATGAATATACCCAACAGGTATGTTTATTTTTAAGTATAAACAACAGAATTGTTTGCTTTTTTAATAATAAAATTGCTTGGAAGTACTTTAATTTATTTATCTCTATACATTCTCCTTCATCAGATTGGAAGATTCTTTGGTGAAATTGACCCTGGCCTGATGCGAAACCTAATTAATATGTCTCTGTATGCCTTTAACAAGTCATATGACTATCAGTCGGTCTGCGATCCTGAAGAAGAACCAAAGCAAGGAGCTGGACTTCGTTCGGCTTATGTGGTCAGTAGTCTCTCATGAGGTTACTGGCATTCCTTTAAAAGCGTGCAGGTGTTTATATAAATAACATAATCTTTGTTCTTTTTTCCCAGCCTACAATAACAGATATTTTGCATCTAGGATGGTGGGCTTCGGCAGCTGCCTGGTAAGTACAAATGTGTAGGAAATCTATATGTCAAAACTAGAATTATTCAGTAGTTTGAGACTATTAGTCTCCCCCCCCCTCCCCCCAATAAAACTTCTCAGAACCCTTAATTTGTCAGGAGTTTGACTCGATTTGACTTAATTTGAGTCAGGAGTTGGACTCAATGATCCTTATGGGTCCCTTCCAACTCGGGATATTCTGTGATTCTGTGATTCTGTAATTTCTGCCATTTCTCATGGTGAAAATTCTTACTTATGTCTCCAAACTCCTTTGAACATTCAGTGATCTGTTAATAGTCAAATTCAAAACTGCTCTTGCCAGGTTTTGTGACTGCGTGCTCTGAGTCTACAAAGTCAGCTTCAGCAAGTAAACTGGGATTAATGGTCTGATTAGCAGTTGTGAAGGTTCAGATGAAAAGCTAAGGGGGCCTACAGGGAGGGACTCTTTATCAGGGAGTGTAGTGATAGGACAAGGGCTTTAAACTAGAAGAGGGTATATTTAGATTAGATGTAAGGAAGAAATTCTTTACTCTGACGATGGTGAGGCACTGGAACAGGTTGCCCAGAGAAGCTGTGGATGCCCCATCCCTGGAAGTGTTCAAGGCCAGGTTGGGTGGGGCTTTCAGCAACCTGGTCTAGTGGGAGGTGTCCCTGCCCATGGTAGGGGGGTTGGAATTAGATGATCCCTTAGATGGTCCCTTCGAACCCAAACCATTCTAAGATTCTATGAAATTGTATTTAGAATTATTGGTCACTTGGTTCCCTATTTCAGAATACTGTCTTTCCCTTTTTCTAGCAAGAAGTCTTAAGAAAATCAGTTTTTGCTCTTCAGTGAATTATTTTATGAAAACATTTAAAGCTTCTCTATAACAAAATATAAAGAAGTTTCACTTCAGACTGCAGGGTAGCCAATGTTATTTGATTGCATATATCAGTTAAAGGTTTTCATGATAATTATTAGTTGGTCCTTTGAAAGGATGTGAAAAGGACTACAGAACTATTTCAAGGAAACACATCTAAAGCACTTTGGATAATACTCTAGTATAATGTCTTCTAGCATTTTCTATAGCTGGAGGGGAAAGTTGGTATGTTTGAACTGTTGTGGAGTTTGGGGATTGACCTTGAGAGAGGCAGGATTGCACCAGTAATTAGGTTTATCTATCACAATCACAGTACTAGATACATCTCAAAATTAAAGATCCATTTAGGAACTTTCTTTTCTTTTGACTGCTTCGTGCATAATAGCCACTGGAATAATTTTACTATTTCGGAGCCATGCTGATAGACAACTCTATCAGCTACTTACCCTAGCACTAAACTGGGGTAAACTGCACTGGTGTGAATTGCACTCTTGGAGATGGTCTCTTCATTTTTCTAAAGTGTCATGATGCTATTTCTTATAGTAATTATAATACTGGAATAAATTACCTAGTCTATGGGGATAAGAGTTAAAATATATAGCGGCTGTGCAAACGTAGTCATTTTCTCACAGCTAGCACCGTGAAGATTATATGTTGTTTTTTATTGTTGTTTACATTTTGTTAACAGCAACAGCTAAAATCTTGGTTTTCTTGGACAACAGCAAACCTCAAAAACTGGAGATGGGCAGTAATCCAGAAGAGAAACTTGAGCACTTCTCAAACAGAGAAACTTAGTTTATCAACTTTCAAATCAGCCTCAGTGGTCTGGACTCAATTTAGACCTGAGGTTTATTTTGCGTGATGTTTAACTTGAAAGTACCACATGAAAGTTCTTTCTGTGGACATGTTTTTAATGGAATCTAGGTCAGGAGCAGGCAGAGAAGGCCATTAAGCAAGCAGAGTGAAAAGAGCTAACCAAAAATGGATTCAGTGAGGCACCTGGCAAAACCAAACACAGAGAAATAAGAGAGAACAGGTTGAAGAAAACTATAATGTTTCAGGCAGTAATGTGAGATAAGAGTGAGTGATAATTTTCAGAAATGTATGTGGAATACATCAGCGTTTAGTTAAGAGAGTACATATTGTTTCTCCTTCATGCTCTTTTAACTCAGACTTTACAGTTTTTCCAGGCTGTCTTTTTTCACTCATTCCTTGTAAATTCTTACGAAGGGCTGGATGAGGATTACTATTTTCAGTCAGCAAATTCCATCAGTGTTGGTGTTAGGTCTCTTCCCATCCGTGACAGTTGGTGCACTGTCCATCTGATGATGATTCAAGGCACAAAGGTGTGGAATTGAATCCAAAGCTCCTTCAAGCACTACCTTGACTGTAAATATGACAGGCAGATTCAGTTTTGTTATACATAGATCACAGTGGCTTAGGAGAGAAGGAAAAAAATCCTGGAGGTTGAATAAAGTTACACCGTCCCTTCCTGCTGCAGAACAGGCATTGTAACAATGTGATGAGGAGAGATCAGGTCATGTTTGTAGTTAAAAGCAAACCTAAAGCATGACAACAGGAGGCTACAACTTTAAGGTTTAAGCAGAAGCAGTGAGTCAAGGAGTGTAACTTGATTCCTGCTTTGGTAGGTGGGTAGAGGAGAAGGGGGCTAACTACATGGCAAGCCAGTACTTGCTTCGGGTAAATAAAATAGGAAAAATGTGATAATGAGTGAAGAAAAATAATTTTGAAATAAATAGAGCACTTTAAGCCTAAGTGTTTTTGGCAGCATCTAGGAAGAAAATATATTCCATACCTCAAGAGCAGGAATAGAGATGATTTTAAAAGTGAATGGTTACAGTCATTTTTATAATATACTTGTAATATGCCAGTGTTCATCTCCTTCTCAGCAATTTAATGAGCCCTAATTAGTGTAAAGTATCTAATTCATGAGCATTTTCCCTGAGTGTGTTCAAGAGAAGTTCTGTTTGGTTTGAGTGCTGGAGGAACACCACCATGCCTCTTCCACCTCCTACAGAGAGATAAAAGGAAGACATAGATGGCATGATAACATTTCCATCATGTGGGTTATGGGCACAAATGATAGCAAATCTCAACAGTCAAATAAAAGATTAGTGTGAAAGAAGACATGAGAGAAACTGGAAAGAAAAAGAGTAAAACAAACACAGCTGTAATAACTGACATAAGTATAAATCAGCTGTGATGATTCTTGTTTGAGTAGTTTTTAAGGACCCAGTAAAATACAAAGAAGACAAAAAACTTTTAACAAATATATATTGTCTTTATGTGTCCAGGTCTATCTTACAGCAGCTGTTTTTGAGCTTGACTTTCCCACGTTTCCTTGAGGCAGGTAAGTCAAGAGAATGTTAGAGAGTCAACTTTGACTGAAATAGAAGGTAAGAATCTAGGCGGGGGCCATATTTGGATCTCCCCATTGTGTCCACGACTTTAAAACTGTTTTATTTATTTATTTGTTTTCCTCTTTCTGGCAGCTGATATGGAAGATGATGATTTCTCTGCTGCCCTGCCTAAAACAAGTTGTATCACTGAGCAAACTCAGTATTTCTTTGAAAATGATGATAAATCTTTTATTGGGATTGTCGACTGTATAAACTGTTCAAGGTAAGTCTTCTTCAATATTAATAATAGCTTTTGGATATTCATTTATTATACAAAACATAATGACACCATTACAAGAATATTTTGGATTAATTACATCAAACTTAAGCAAAGTAGAGATGTATATAGGCAGTACACTGATAAATTGCATTCTTAACGTATTTGTTTAGAATGAATTTGAATTGTAATAATTCATAGAATGTAATAATATCATAGAAACCTTTTACTCAAATTTTTGTTTAATAGTCTATATGCTCTGTGAAAATAGATCTATTTTTGTCACTATTGGTTTTCTTTTAATTTATTACATAAGGGATACATAACTTAAAGGGATTGTAATATTGTGGTGGTTTTCAGAATATATTTCAGAATATTTTTCAGAAATATTCAGAAGCAGATGATTTCCTTTAATATGGTTATGTGTTTGAATTTATGATGGTCAAGAAGATAATGCAATTTATTTTCAAATTTACCTTCTAGTTAGTAGCACTGATGATTACAGCTGTTACAGAGTGTATTAACTTCAGTATTTATCAGTCTCTAAGAGTATTTTTAGAAGGCTTGGAAATACATTTTTATCTTGAGTAATCAAATTATTGGATTTTCTAAAGATGATTCCACCCCCTTCACCCTCCAGACCACCCCCCCCCCCCCCAAAAAAAGCCCAACCCTTATACACATTCTACAGACATTTGAATTTTTTTCAACAAAAGACTCATTCAATTTAAAATTCGCAGATAAATGTTAAAATATGGATGAAAGCAAAGACATCTGTGGTATTCTATATGCACAGGTATTGCAGCCAGTACAATTGTGGACTATCATGTGAAGGACAGGTGAAGTTGATGCTCTTTAAAGACAAATAACTGCTACATTTCTAGCTATGATAGGTATGCTATTACTGTAAAGCCAGGAGAACACAAGAAGGAGGTGGCCTGAATTTGAGTGTGGGCCTTATCAAGCAAACCATTTATTCCTATTTTCATACCTCTTCCTTTGTGTTTCTGTGGTACCTGGTTGTGCATAGAACTCATGAGCTGATTTATTTATTTATTTTTATTTTTTTAATCTGGAGAGTTGTCAGAAGACTTCTTTAGTTCAGTTTGCTGAAAGACTTCAGATGTTATTATGCTAAGACTACAAAAATAGTGCCACAGTGTGAGAACGAGTATGAAAGCACAATTTAAGCTGGTTAAAACAATAAGATACATAATCACAGCATCAGTTTTTTAATTCTCAAGTACTCTGTCCTCTTACTGTACCTAATTAGTGGTATGAGCTCATCATCTGTGAAATTTCAGAAATGATGAAATCCATTTACATCTAAGTAATCAAAACTCTGCTTATATAGAATGGTAACCACCTATATAAAAATGTGTTATTTTATGTATGTATGAACATGTATTTAGAATCCATTAAAAGGAATTGACCTGTTACGTTGTCCTGAATTATCTTCCTTTGACAGCTAGGATACATTTTTTAATGACTAAGAAATATTAACATTTTTTATCTGCTTTTGGAAGGCCTGTCTGCCCCTCCTGTAGATTTAAATAGTACATCAAAATTTTCCTTTTCCAGAAACAACCTTACGTTTAGTATCTAATGTGTGAAGTGTATCATCTACAGCTTAAAGATATAAAGCTGCCTGTTCAATTACTTATAAATTTAAAATGACCTTACTAACTAAGGCCTTTTGCAGAATTAAATGTACGTAACAATACAATAAATGCATATCCAATACACAGCACACATACCCTAAACCTGTTTCTCTTCCTTCTTACAAACAGGTTTGTGTGTTTTTTGTTGTTGTTTGTTTGGTTGTTTTTTTGTTTGTTTGTTTTTGTTTTTCAGTGTTGCTAGGAGAAGAATTGATGCTGAACTGATTTTATTTCTCAGTACAGCTACTGCTTTAGCAGCAAAGAGCTGTAAAATCAGTTATAGGCCTTATATGCTCTTTTCCATTTTTTTCCACTAATAGGTCTAGTTGAAAGAGGGAACCATGGATATGTCAAAAAGATTACAGAAATTGTTATAAATGTTTCTTACTGTTCATTAATAGAGAAGATATACAGTAGAAGGCAGTTTGATTCTGAGAATTTGGATTACTTTTTATTCCAGTAATGAGTGTCCTTCTCATATACAGTTTTCCTTGTTTCATTTAAGCATAGTTTTTTGTTGGCTTTTTTTTTTTCCAGACTTTATCATGCAGAGAAGATTTCAAACACCAATCTAGTATTCATTATTAGTGACAGCCAACTGCTGTGCCGCTCCTGTGATCCAAAACCACTGATGCAAGCAGAGAAGCCGGGTATCCTTTAAAATCATGTTATTTAGTAATGTGGGTTGATTTTTTTGGCTATGGCGTACTGCAATATATTTGGAAAAGAATGACCTGTTCGTGTATGTATTAGTAGCATGCTTGCCACTGGAGTACTTGAGGCAGCAGATATTTGTGGATGATACCACAAATCATCTGAGGCAGCAGTCACTGAGCTAGAGAGCAAAGCTGTTATTTGTGAGGGCCTAAATAGAAATGGGCTCAAAGGCCCTTAATGAAGCTTCCACAAGGCAGGTGCAAAGTCTTGGATCCAGGACAGAATGCCATGCAACTGGGCAGGCTGGGGACTGAGTGATGAGAAACAGCTTTGCAGAAAATGACTTGAGGGTCAATATAGAGAAGAAATTGAACATCAGTTGGCAGTATGCCTAGCAATAAAGAGGGCTAGTCACATCCTGAGCTACGTTAGCAAGAGTGTAGCCAGCAGGTTGGGAGAAATGATCCCTCCCATCTCATCAGCACTGGTGAGACAGCATCTGGAGTGCTTTGTACAGTTTGGGGCTCACCAGTACCATACTGACATACTGGAGCAAGTCCAGTGGAGGACCACCAAGGTGATTGGCAGCTGGAGTGCAGGACTTACAAGGGTAGCCTGAGACACCTGGGTTTGTTCAGCCTTAAGAAAAGGCAAAGGTATGTCCATCTAGAGAAATAACAAAAAAGGGCAACACCAAGAGGGCTTGGTCATGAAAAGTTGAGTGCTGCACTGATGCCTGCAACACTCGGGCAAAATGATTGAGGCACTTAAGTGTATGCTTACTGCCAATGAGAACTACTTATTCCTTGTGGAAACTGCTTTAACCATCAAAGGCTAGAGTTTTCCAGCTGCTATCATTGAATTTTTTCAGAGCTGGTTGAGACATAGGACGGTATACCTGCCAAGTACAGTCCTTGCAGCACGTGCATTAAAATAAAAATCATGTGAAAGGTTGTTCTAATGTAAAACAATCTCCTGAAAGAAAAGCAGATGGTAGAGATGACTGTATTTCTTTGGCACAATCAATGCGTTCATTGCCACATTAATAAAATGGGAATTCCATCTATGCTTGAGCTGAAAAAGGGAAGTTACATCGGGGTGGAAGCAATACCCATGTCATCACAGAACTATGTAAACACAGCCTAATATTCTAATTGGCTTCAGTCCATGACAGTTTGATTAACTGTTGCTACTGTCTGAATTTATGGACAGGACTTGCTACAGAAAATGAAGCACATTTGATGGGAAATGGTCACATTACTTGCATTTCCCTGTGGGGTTCCAACCTTCCAGAGAGCAGTAAATGACCTCAAATGGCAGTCAGAGCAGCTGGGTGGGCTTATATTGACTAAATGAACTATTTTATTTTTTGTTTCAACTATGCAGTACTAAGCTATCCTCTCTTTTCTATAACTAAGGTACATTGTGAAATGCAGATGTAGCATAACATCACACAGATAGGCAGAATGACCTTTAGGTGCTATTCAGATGGTTATTATTAGACTCTGCTTCCTTCTGGCTGGTACAGCTTTGCTTGTACATGTGGTCTTTTAGAGTTTTTCTACGTTTTGATTTCCTTTTCACCTGGGCTCCCACAGAGGAAAGGGGTGGTGAGTCTGATAACATCTGAATGAAGACAGAAATAGAGTGCAGAGCTGTAGAACTAAATTCCCTGTTTTCTTGCCTGCTCTTCCATCACTGCTTTTCCACTCACTGCAATGAGGCTGCTGCAGTACTCCACAGCAGTGTATGAATAGGATTGATTCAAGTATAAGTTAGAGCTACTAAGACAGGTAAAAGTTTTAGTGTTCAATATTTCTAAAAAAAACTCTAGCTTAGCTTTAATGTGTGTACTACCAACAGTGGAATTCATTAAAGAAAAAAAAATGTGACATACAGAATGGTAATATAAGCAGGTTCAACAGAAGACTGTTTTGCAGAGTTCACTGTATTAGTGCCTTTCTGGTGTGCTGCAATGATTTCTGTGCATTGTTAGCCTGTGGCTAATGTGAAGCATAGTATTTATGCTTAAATATCAGCAGTTATGAGTTTCATATAAACTAATGCATTACCTCACATTTACAGTTATCTAATTAGTAGCATGTCACTGCTCCCATTTTTATGCTGCTGTTCTGATGTAGTTTGGATAGTATTTTTCTCTGTCTTCATGACAGAAATGCTCATAAGATTTAATTACATTTTCTATCATTTACTATCAAAGTCTGCAGTGGGATGATCTTGTCTATGACATTTTGGGTAATATACATATAATAACACAGGTAGTTCTTATAGGTCGTGGCATTACTGCCACATCCTTCACTGCAATCTTCAGCCAGTACATAACATTACCTTCCCAAACAGGCTTCCTTACTTTCCCTGTGCTTATTTGTTTTAGCCAAATAACTCAGTAGTAACATACACAATTACCAATCAGTACCATAGAAGGCTTACTACTTTATCAAATATTTTCTGTAATATTTATGCAATAGTAATAAAAACAATACTGACCATCTTAAAAAACATCTTTTATTTTTCTGTATGGTTCTGGAAGTACTGGTTCTCAAAAGTCATGGTGAATGTTTATTTTCTTGATTAAAGTGGTGTCCAAAAAAAAGTGTATTTCATTTCTATTTAACTGGAGTTGGTTTGGTTTTCTTTCATTTAAACAGGGAACCGTGACTAGCGATGTCAATTATCATAAAACTTGTCCCACAAAAGTAAAATCAGAATGTTAATCCTGATAATATATGATGCATGAAAAACGGTCATGTTCCTTAACCAGCAAAACAGATGAAGGGCCAAATCCTTGTGAAATGGTCAAACAGCCTAGATACAGAAAAGGTCCTGATGTCTGTTTTGATGAAGCCAAACAGGTAAAAATGAACTTGTAACACTTTAGGACTGTCTTTAAAAACAATTGTAGATTTGTTTTAGAAGAGTAGGGAAAACTGTTTAAATGTATCTTGTTGCCTGATAACCTATCTATCACAAAACATACTGTTCACTCTAGACCATAGTCACTCTACTTCAAGTATTCCATAATTTACATAAAATTTACAGCTGCTTTCTTATCTGCCTTTCCTGTAACCATTGCACTTTCACACATGATACACACTAAAAAAAAACCATCAGCAAGCATAAAAATGGTCTGTGTACAGTGCTGTGAAATTCAATTCTTCTGTGGATTTGGCAAACAGATGATAATCCTGGTTTAGAACTAGTATTTATATATTAGTATTTCCAAATATTATTTAAGGTGCTGTTAAATGCTTAAAGCCATCTGTTCTAGGATGTTGTTCCTCTTAGAAATTCTACAAATGTGTATTGACCTTAGGTTAGATTCTTAACAAATACAAAACTGCATTTCTTTTCTGAAATCAGCAAAGCTATGCTGCTTTAGTTTTTCCTGTATTGTATACATTGTTATAGTTTTAAAAGAAAAAATAGCTGCCACATACATAACTTATTTTGAATATAATCTCTCTTTCATATTACCGTATGAAAGAGAACATGTTTAATTCAGAATGTTCGGAATAAATTTCAAGACGAAGAGTACTGAACAGGGGAATACCTGCCATTACATAAAATAAATAATTTTAAAATGAATTTGTAGTGCTTTATTCCACTTCTGCAAAGGAAAGATTGTCCAACACTTCTAGTGAAGATAATTGGCTATAACTATACTGTGTACCAGGTTTTGATCAAATGCAAATGCATTCTCTGCTTTTCTTTAAAGAGGGACAATGACTGAGACATCTGTAGAGTTTAAAAAAAAAAAAACAAAGTCCAGACAGTCTAGTAACCAAATTTTATTTAAATAAGGAAGTCTTCTTAGTGACCAACAAAGGTTAAACAAAGTTGAAAAACTATCCTAAAGCTATTTGGCCATTGTAAATATTCCAAATCCTCCTGATACTATCGTGTGTGAAAGTACAGGTCTTGCTCACTAGCTTGATGTGCTAATCAGTGTGTAAGTCGTGTTTTGTAACTGTGGATTGTTTTGGTTAAGTTTATTTGCAAAATTTGCTGTGAATCTCTTGCTCTTGGGTGGATGCTTTCACATTAACTCTGCTAACTGCCAGCAAACTGCATGATATCTCATCTTGTATGTCTTTTTTTCTGTGTTTTCTTTCCTTTCCTCTACTTGCTACTTTGCCCGTTATTAATAGGATCAGCCTATATGCACAACGAGTCGTGCCTCTGCCATGACGTCCGCTCCTATCTTCATTTTTCTGCAAGTTTTCATGTGGTGTGGATGGTCAGTTACTTTCTCTAATTTTTTGTTTTGTTCTTGGCTTGAAAAAATTAGCAGACTTTTATTTATTTATTTTTTTTACCAAGTATACAAAAGAAAACAGATGAAGCAGGTCCCAAAAGCAACAATCTGGAGCAAATTACTATTGCAATATTAAGGGAAATTAAATATGAGAAAACTCTGTCTGGAGCCTTATAAATCAGAATTACAGAACACAAAGACCTTTCCCATAGCAAATACAAAGACGCAGGAACCTGTTGGGTTTATATGGTCGGCTCTTTGAGATTACACGTGTACCAACTGAGTCAGTCCCTTCAAAACATTTTTCCCTTGTCCCTGTTAAAATAAAAGAGGAGAAGAAAGTTTCTTGCATAGAAGCAAACGAAGGCACAAAGTAATTAGAAGAGACTATGATACTTGTGAAAATAAAGCTGTACTTGGGGATAGCAAAGATGAGTGCTTTGTGTGTGGGAGAATGGGAGCAGCACTACTGGGGAGTGTAAGGAGTTTCACTGCATTCAAGTTAATGCAAATGTTAATGATAGAAGGTAACTGTGTATCAATTTGTTTAAATGCTTAATTCAGTAAATTGTATTTTTACTTTTTAATTTATTGTTACCTAAACATATTCATTGCTTAATTACAGTAGACGATGCTTTTTTCTTGTAATGAAATACATGAAGTTCTGCATGTTGACCTAGTGCAGACTCCCAGCTTCATAACAAAAGCCCTGACATTTTTGACTGTGTTGTGTTTAATGGTGTGAGAATTTCCACTACTTTGCTAGTAACATGTATGCAAGAGAATTGCTGATCTAATGAGAATAAAATTCATGTTGAACTTGTACACTGGCAGGGTTTCTGATCAATATTATTAACCAGAAAACCACTAGATGGAGGTACTAACATATCTATCAAAGTAAAGCCAACTGACAGTAGAAATGGGTCCTTAGAAGGCAGTTTTCAGAGTTAGTGTGGTAGAATATTAAAAATTGTAACAAACTAAAACACTTGTTCTTGTATTCATTTATATTCTTTTTATACCTGGGGGAAGGTTCAATTAATATCACTTGAACATCAGTGAAGAAAGCTTAAAGTTCTGTTTAACAGCTGTAATTGAGTAATTTTGAAGTTTCATATTCTGTATTTAAATGATCTCATTTCTAGCAACTTGCAGAGGGATGGCTGAAGGTTGTAAGGAAGGGTGAAAGTCCCCTCCCCCAAGCCAGTGGTATTTCTCATTCACATCTAGATTAACATCTCATGTTCTTGTGCAATTTGCTCTGCAAGTAACCTTATTTTAATTAAAAAGCTACTGTCTAATGTACATGAGGCTCACCTTGAGCTGAATTCGTTATGACCATAATGATGTTTCTGCTCAAGAAGGCAAACAAAAATACTTATAGTTGGAGACCCATGAAGCATAATTTTAGCTGATAGACTTTTGGCAGCAGAAAGTTATAAAGGTAATTTTGTTCATCCATTCTGTTTTTAATAAACTTGTGATTTTGGTAACAGGTTCTCACTGGACATTAATCCACATAGCTTTATTAAAGTCACTGAAGCCAACACAGATATAAAATAGCTGATCAGGTTCAGCTTTTTTTTTTTTTCCATCAACCATATCAGAATAGTCTTTATCACTCCTTGAATACCTTGCTCTTACTGTTTTTGTTTGCCATGTCTTAGAATAAAGAGAAAAACTACAAGATTTTAACCCCTTCTGGGAATGCCTTACTTCTGCCAGCTCCCAGGGCTGTCAGCGGGAGTTTTGACGGTGATTAGCACACCAGACAACTGTATACATATTGATGGGACTGCCTGATCTATGTGTGGGTAGCTGTATAGCTTTGACAGTATTGTGTGTTAGTCCAGACAAAGGAAGGTAACAGTAAATTTATGAAAGACCATGCACTGGAATTTTGAATGACTCTTGAGTACAAGCAGAGGTGTTTTCCATGCAAGGTGAAGAGCTTATAATAAATATATGCTTACAAAAGGTATACCTTTGAGGTATTCATTTGATATCAAAGGTCAGATTAGAAGTTCTTTGGCAGGTATCTTTGTTTTATCCTATTTATAGTCAGTATAACATGATGGGTTCTGATAAATGTTTCAAGACAAAGTTTTGTTGCATGAAATAGTTATAGTGTACCTCTAAAGCAGTAACGAGTATGTATATAGACTTTGGTGTGTATGTATATGTATTTTCATGTGTGTCTTTAAAATTCTGGACTGGCACTGCCTTCCAGGAGATGTTGATATATAGCAATGAATATGTGCTTTTGATACTTTGCAATGAAAGTAGGGTTTTATAAAAGCATTCATTTCCATTTTGCAAGTACTGAGTAATTTTCTCAGTGTGTGATGTTGTAAAATAACCCTCTCAGGAGTTATCATAGTAAGACATGACATGAAGGAGATGACATTTGGATTTGATGCTTCTGCACCTCAAGCATGGAAGGAAATTTGACATGTGTTTTATTAATGCAAGAAATTTCTGATACACTTTTGATGAAAAGAAGCTGGCTAAAGAGAATCCTTTCCAATGAAAGAAATAGTCAAAGAGAAATAATATACAGAATATTATTTTGAGGATAACAAAAAGAGGGCACCCCCAACTGATCTGTTGCATATTTAGGACTTCTGAGTGTACGTAGTACTGACTAATGTAACAGGTTGGAAAATTTCGGTGAAGCTGCGTAGAAAATAGTTCAGTGTCTGATTGTGCTGGCAGAGGTAAAGAGTGAAAATGATGATGTGTAATTTGTTATAAAAAAATGTTTAAGAAAGCTTAGAAATAATATTTACAGGAAACAGTTGAGAAGTTCTCTTAAAACTGAGGAATGGAGGAAGTGTTTTCAAATATGATATTTTGAGGACCATTCAGAATTGATGTTTTGCTGAATCTGGTTCTATTCTCATGCAAATTAATGATGGAATTCCACTTCCATAAAACTGCTGATTTTTTTGAATTTGTGTAAATAATGATGTAATTGGACTTTCTCCACCTTTTCCTTTTTCTATTTTTTAATTTCTTGTAATTTTCAAGCACATGAGAATTACAATGTGCAATGGTGGGGAGGAAAAAGTATTTTAGATAGGATTCACTGTACTTTCCTTGCCACTATTATTTTTGTCTTGTGTTAGGACACAAAAGAATAACTGATGCCAGAGAGAATATTTAGAAATTGTTCTTGGCAGAACTGCTGGTTCACCACTGTCAATTGGTCTACAAAACTCAGAAATTCAATTTGACTTTGATTAATATGAGGTTACCTACCTTGAAATATGTGTGAATATGTATAAATCTTGTGTACTTTTGTACAGTTTAACTCTGCCATTCATAATGAGAAAGTGCCTCTCCTATATGAGACTTCCAAGACATTCTCCATTAATGTGAAGTTATGAATCCTTTAAAAATTGCTCTGTGTAGTCTTTGAGAGCAAAAGATACTAGAATACTTCTTTTCAGCCCAATAGGAATATTACATAGTGTAACAGTTGAATTTAAAAGCAATGCTCATAAATTGTAAGGTTAAAAAAAATCTCAGAAAGCAAATAGAAATGGGCAACAAGGTAGAGGTTTTTTTCAAGTACATATAGTGGTAGGTTTAGTTCATCAATATAAATTACCCAATATTTGGTCGAATGCAGAGGTGACATGAACACTGAATATGGTATAGGTCTATAGGTGGAACTTCATCTAGTCCCTCTGTATCCAAACCAGATGCCATCTTCACTATGATGATATTTTTCCCTTGCTATCATGCACAGATTTGTTTTAAGGCCTTTAGTTTACTTTTGATATGCTCTCCAGACATCTCCCTTCTGCTGGAAAATTTTAAGCCTCATGGAGTGTTAGACTTTAGTTAATGCTTTAGACTGTTTCTGCAAAGATGATTCTTCTAAGCAATTTCATTGATGAGTCTTAAGTACCAAGAGGTAAAACTGAGTACTGTTCACTGAGTTCACGTGAGAAGAAACCTTTACTGATATTACTGTTTCTGATAGTAGCCCCTGTGAAGAATAAGAAACGGTTATTTTAGGTGTTTTGAATAGAAATAAAGCTACATGACAAGACACAATGCAGATGCAAAAGGTGACAGAGCCAAACTAAATAAAACAGAAAGTTCAATGCATCTTCAAATGTTAGTGTCCTACTCCAAATTTGTTGCACTTACAGAGTGGAGTTCACTTATGACATGTTTGTTGACTGGAAACCTTTGGAGTTTTGAACTTGCAGAGTGCAATCAACTAGCAAAAGCCTAAGCCAATATTACAGAACTAAATTATAAAGCTAACAGATGGCAGAGACATGTCTGGAAATGGCTACTATTGATAAGAACAGCAGCTAATGTGAGCTACTTACTTTAGGACAGAATGAAATGATTCTTTTTTTCCTAAAGAATGTGAATGCTGTTCTTTTGTTTTGTTCTTTTTTTTACATCCAAGTTTATTCATCCAAGTGAATGTTATCATTCCTGATGACTTATTGAATTTAATTTGTCTACTTGATAATACTACCAGTATGTTTATTCCAAACTGATCTGGTTCCTCCGAGGTCTCTGCTTTAAAGAATGCATTGCGGTTGGTGAGAATCTCGTGAAAGTGTTCACCACTTAAAACTGACACAAAGAACTCATTGAAGTCCTTTGCTATGCCCTGTAATACCCTCTTTACACCTCCGTTACTAAGCAGTTGCACTAATCCCATATTTGGCTTTGTGCTTTTGTTTTATTCAAAACTTTCTACCGTCATTTTTAGTATACGTTGCAGGGAGGTCATCAAAATTCTTTACCAGCCCTCCTAATTTCCTGTTTACATCTAATCATCTGCCATTTTTATGTGCTTTCCTGTTCTTGCCCATTTGGGTAAACTTCATTTGTTAGCTGCTGACCTTTTCCCTATGATATGTCCCTACTGGTTCATGCAGGAGTTTTTGGATTTTTTGTTTGTTTGCTTGTTTATTTTTGTTGTTGTTCTTTTTGTTGATGTTGTTGTTTGTTTTAATTGTGACATTCATTTTACCTGGATACCCAATGCAATATTTCTAAACAGCCTTTTGGATCCTTGTTGAGGGTCTTGCTTTTTAGGCTTCTTCTTCTAGGCTTTTCCCTGCCTTTTTTTTTTTTTTTTT
>VXAA01006239.1:31381-60965 GCA_013399115.1 Anseranas semipalmata | reverse complement strand
GATCTTGTTTGTTTGTTTGTTTGTTTGTTTGTTTTTTTAAGTCAGATAATAAGCTATGTTGATATTAGCTCTCATCCTTTAAATAGCGCTAAGGGACAGAGATAAACTGCTGGAACTGTTTTACGTTACACAGAAGTCATGCAGCCTATTGTATATCTGACAGATAGCCACCATTAAAGTTCTTATAGCATGGTACTCTACAAAATGTGATCTGAGGACTTAACATGAAAGGTTTCTTTTTAATTTTTCATTTAAACAACCAGCATTACTGCCAAAACACTGATCGTGGTCCATATTTGTAACAGGTTTTTAACATGACATAGCAGGTTTGATTGACAAGATTTTTAGGTCCTGTACCTTTAAGACTTTAGTATGATCTTTTTCATGTTTCTAATGCTTGAAGCTTTACTGCTTAACTTGACAAAAAAAAACCAAAAAAACAAAAACAAAACAACAGTGTTGCTGCCATTTGTAAGTTTTCCTATAATATTCCTTTTACTAACTTCAAAACCGGCCTTACTGGTTTCAGATAGGCAGTATCCCTTTTAAGTGACCTTTGCAACCCAAGTGTTACTTGCTGTGCTTGAGAGTTTTTCGGTATCACTGAAGAGACATTACGAACTTTTTTTCCCATTAATGTGTGAGCTCAGAAAGCGTGCTTAGTATCTCTTAATTTCAAAACACAACCTCAGTCCCACTGGTCCTAAAAATTCAGATGCTAGCACACTGGTTATTAAGAAGTATATTAATGCCTACAAGGCACTGCAACATTCTCTGATGTTTTTAGAATGTCGACTGAAGGTGAAATCTTAATAACTCCTTCCTTAGCTGAAATTTTACCCTAGCTTCACCAGGTATCCAAGCCTTTAAAAAAGGCCAGATTTCTTCCTTTTTTTTTTTTCTTCTTCTTCCATACCACAATGTTAATATTGTTAATACTCATTGTACACTACTGTAAAAAGATTAAAACAAAGTGTCTGAAAACAATTCAAGAGTTTTGAAAAGTTAGCCTCACCCTCTTCCCAGCTACTTGCATCTGTACCGTTTATGGTTTAAAAGAAAAATATAATCTTGAAGAAATCACTTCACTGAGGCTAAAGGGGTACTGTCTTGTTCAGATGCCATGAAAATGCGATTGTGATCTGACAAAGCTGTCTTCTCTTCTTGTGTTGTATGGAATATTTGGATCATGCTTTCTGGGATATTTTTATTGAGATGCTCATTGTGCGTTTCTGCAAAAAAAGGCTTGATTGCTTTTTACAAGGCAAGCAGGTCTTTCTCCCTTTTATTGTGTTCTCTTGACACTTTTGTGGAACTTGACAAGCCTGAAGAAATAATTTTTTGTAAAAATTTGTATAATAATGTTATAAAAAGTTTATAATCCTAGAACTGTTGTGTTAATCCTTGTGCAAAAACAGTATATTCAGAATAAAAGTTTATCATTTAAAATCAACAACTACTTTGATTTTTCACTCTGTATAATAAAAACTGGAAATAATGCCTACATAAATAGCTGAATAATATGTCTGCGTTTGCTACATAATTGCACCCAAAAGTGTGAAGGAGAGAGATTTTCCAACGCATAGAGAGTGACTTAACCCAGTTCAGACTGGGGATCAAAGGAGGATGTGCAGCAAAACCCTGTTTGTGGCTGTGAAAATTTCAGAAAGTTTAAAAAAGATGTAACCAATGAAAACTGAGAGTCTGTAAAGCAGTCAGTAAAATAATCGTCAGTAAAGCATCCGAAGTAGCCCTGTTGTTCTGAAACAATTGCTTTTGGAAGGACTATTTACTAACTTGTAAACATTGATGAAGTCCAAGCGTTCATTCACATGAAGAAGCAGACTAAAATCAGATGGCTCAGATGGTGGCTGCCCAAGTTGTTGCCCCACCTCTGACAAAGATCACTGCTTGATTTATGAATAAGCTTCTGTACTGCTGCAGTTCTCAGCTAAACATTAAATTCAAAGTGGATCTATGTACCTTAATAAACAGTCTTGAGATGTTTAGGAGTTGCTTCACTGGGTTTTCAGGCAGTGCGGTGGGACTGACAATCTCCATTAGAAGGGCAGGGCAGATGGCTGCAAGTGGTAACTGCTTTAGAAGCCTGATTTTAATCCTTTGCTGTGTATGTGTCAAAGCCCAAAGAGAATGGCAGTCGTAAATTACAGCTGGATTTACGGACTCCCTAGGGAGTCAGATAAGAGAGCAAGAAATCAAATGCAGATTCTAATGCTGCAAAGTACCAGATCGCCCATGTGGAAATGCTACAAGGCAACACATGACACTGCAGATCAACATCCAGAGATTACTGGCCTCAACTAGATTAAACATTGCCATGTAACGACATGATTACCCCCATGCTGAACTAATTGTATCATGTTTTCTCTATGCTGAGTGCTATTGAGATGCAAAAATAAAGAAACCCCCAAATCCCTTCCCAGTACATGTTTAATTTAAATTCTGTATTACAGTAGTCTATTCATTAAGCACCAGGAACCAAGGCTTTCAGAAAGCAGAGGCTTTGTGTCGTTTCCAGCCCCCCCCCACCCCCCGTTTCTGGAATTTACCAGCAGATCAGTTTGGGAATGGCTGCACTGCAGTGAAATATTCTATACTACCCAGTGCAAATCAAGCTGGAATACACTCTGCCTGTCATATCATGTTATTTTGAGAGATGACTTCACATTGTCCAATGCAGCATTATTGCTGCTAACCATCTACAAAAATCAAGAAGTTATATAACAGTTGTGTTATAAAAATCATTCACTGTCATATCTATTAGCCCTTGCAATGCTTGACTGAACAAAATGCACACCCTAAGTGGTACAGCATTGTCTCTGCCTGTTGCAAAAGACATTGAAAACAATGTCTCCCTTTCCAATAGGCTGTTCTAAGGTTTTATTCCCAAAGTGTGTATGGGGGAGGATGGAAGGAAAATGAGATTTTCAGGAGAATAATTTTATCTAGATTCTAACTGTATTTCTTCTAAATGTTTATATATATATATATATATTTCTGCTTTTCTGATTCAGAATATCACTTTCCCAGAAGCTGACTACTTCTTCTGAAATCTTGTTCAGAAACCCAAAAGCCTTTTAATAAAGGCTTTCCTTTTAATGAAACACCCATACCTCTGTTTCTTCTGGGAGTTGGACCTTTTTTTTTGTTTTGTTTTGTTTTGGATCCCACAAGCATTTTCCTGACTACATCTCATGTTTTGTAGAGTAGATATTCAAACTTGCGAGTGTGTTCCCCTTGGGGAAATGGTAAGCATGTTTGTGATTTGTCTCATTCAACTTTAGTTGTCTACAATTAGTCATGAATTCATTCTACAGTAAAAAGAGTTTAGGAGCTTGCTATGTAAGCTGCTGGTGCTGCCCAGGTTTTGTCTATCTGCCTTAAAGATCTGAAGGTGAATTCTTAAAAAAGAAGTTGCTACAGCTGTTGCTACAGTAGTAGCAGTTGCTACTACTGTTTTAGTAGTATGCCTTTTCCAAGACAGAAATTTTCACGTTAAGGAGAAACTGCATCTGCTAGTTTTTCCCTTACTTTCATGCTATTTTTAAAGGGCTCCTAATGCTGTTAGTTTCTGACAGCTGTTTTGTGAAAGGCAATATGAAATATAGGACTTCAGTGGTATTCACTCTTCCTCTTTAAGAAAATCTTCTAGTTTTTCAGTCACTGAATTAGTTATTTCATAAACAAAATAAAATGCATGGAATTGGCAGTGGAAACTATCTCAGAATTTCCATTTTAACTTTTGTTTCTTTAACCCAGACTCTTCTTGTGATCTCAGCTTCCCTTCTGTGGCTTGATTATTTAAAAATAAATTTTTGGTGCATTATAATGCACACACACACATATAATATAGTCTGGAAAGGGTAGCTAACATGCTTGGAACAATGACTAATAGTTAGCACTATGTTTTGGTATGTGTGGTTAACATGTATTATTCTATTAAACAATTCTGAGAGTCCAAGCAGTTAATAGTCACTACAGTAAGGGTTTGTCAGTTTGCCAGGTAAACTTTTATATCTCCAGGAATCAACTAGTTCTAAGAGAAAATTGCAGGCAACTGAAGTTCAGCTGTGCCTGGAAAGATACTAATACCTAATTTCAAATGGCCCGGAAATTAGGAACATTTTCCTATCCTGTAATCTGCACAAAGGATGAATAGTGGCATAATGGCAAGATTTGCTTTTGACATCTTTCTGGAACTCCAGAATGGGAAATAGCATGCATGAAAACTTTGAGAACCTGGGACGAAGACACAGGCAGTGAGATTCACTAGGTGAGCACAAGGTGTTTCACTAGGTGTCTACATTCCTAGTCTGATCACTGGAGATTCACTGAATGTAGTCAATGGGCAGGAAGAACTATTCAGATGACCAGGTACTAGAGGTCTGATAGTAGTTGCAGTTGCATGCACAACCTTTCTGTTGAAATTGAGGCATGAGGACGCTAAATCCAGAGACAGACCAAGCAGTAGTGATACATGAATTCAAAACTTGTTTCTTCTGTCTTGCTGGATCCAGTGCATTCCTAAGCCCAAGATCTGGGTTGAATAAATTCCACATAAAGGAAGACAGATGTAAAATTTAGGCTCATAGCTACCAGAGAATGATGCAGACTTATGTCTGCTCTAACAGCCATTGCCATGCAGACATAGTGGAAGAGATGCCAAACTCCTGAGTGCTGAGAAACTCCAAACTTCAAGTCCTGAGAAAAGCTTGTTCTGGTGGCTGTGGTTGGAGCACATGGTCTGGGACAACACTGAATTCCTTCCAAAGTGGAGGAGAGATAGTGGTGATGGTGAAGGGGCTGTTACTCATCTTTTGCATCATGTGCTTCCATTTATAGTACTTGTCTGAAAAGTGTAAAATCTGTGTCTAAGCTGTCTTTAGTCTGAGGTTATCTGTGGGTGAGGGAATCTGAGCACTTACAGAGGTAGCAATGAAAGCTAGCCTAAAGACAGCCTGAAAGGTCTTGCTCTCGGGCTGTTGAAGAAAGGTGTACAGTAAATAGAAAAGCATGTAGCTTCAAACTTTTTTTATTATTATTTTTCTTAAGAAATTGTTACCACTTCACTATGTAGTGAAAAGAAATGGAGGCATAGTTATGAGAACTTTAAGACCTATAGAGATCAAGACCTGCAAAGCTTAGGTATTTCTGCCTAGGTAGATGGCAGTTGTCTGCCGGATTTCAGCATCACAGTTCTGTGTTGTTTAGGGTCACATTTTAGTTTTTAGGTGCTATGATTTGGGATTCTGAAGTTAGCCAGTGATTCTAGCACACTTCTGAGTATGGTATCTTTTCAGTGGTGCCCTGTGCCAGGACAAGAGGCAATGAGTACAAACTGGAACACAAGAGTTTCCATCAGAGCATCAGGAAGCACTTCTGTACTGTGCAGGTGGCGGAGCACTGGCACTTGTTGCCCAGAGACATTGTGGAGTCTCCTCCTTGGAGATCTTCAAAAGATGCCTGGACGTGGTCCTGGGCAGCCTGCTCTGGGTGTCCCTGCTTGAGCAGGGGGTTGGACCAGGTGGCCTCCAGAGGTCCCTTCCAACCTCAATTGTTCTGTGATTCTGTGATTCTGCATTTAAACCACTAATCACCTGGGGATTTGTTTGTTTGTTTATATTTATGTCCAATTCAAATCTTGTAAATCACACAGTGTCAGGCTTTAAAGCACATCCTTAATTTTCAGTGAATGAAAAGTCTTCTCATGCATAATGCAAGCAGTTGTGCTTAAAGCTAAGCACTTTGTACTAGGAGGTAGGATTGAGCTCCAACTTTGGTTTTAGTAAACTAATATATTGCTTGGAAAAAAAAGATGTTGTTAATGGAGTCAACCAAAGATTCCATAACCAGTTGTGATTATATCCAACTTTGCGCAATCCTACATCTGGGGCAGAAACATGAGAGAAGGTGACATTAGTCATTTTGAGGATCACCTGAACACTGCTTTAGCTATCAGCAAATGGTACAGTTAAGAAAGTTCTCTTTCCTTGAACCTGACTCTGCAATATGAAATGTGAGGGTAACATGGCCAAGTGGAGATAGGAAAGTGCTTTGTAGCTACAGCAGTCTGCTGAGAAGACACATTTGGCACCACAGCTGTGCCTCCTGCTCTCCATGAGCTGGATCTGCTTGGCTAGGCTGATTTCCTGGCAGTGCCGGTGCTGCCTGGTGATTCTCTGGGAGTGTTGAGGAAGATCTGTACTCCTACTAGAAATAAATTGATGTCTCTATCTCTTTGCCTCCATCTCTCTGTCTCCCTCTATTAACAGCAAGGAATTCAATGAGCTAGATCACACCTGAGTTTTCAGATGCCTAAAATTTCACTGAGAAAACTCTGAAAATTAGGTAACTAAGAGAGAATGGCTTCCAATTGCTTCCACACCTATTGGGGAATGGAGATGTTAATCTAAGGTTTTGAGGTGTTAAAATTTTTGGGGAGAAATATAAGTATATATGAAGACATAAATATTTCTTTTAGATACTATCTATGGGTTTCTAATAACCTGCCAGTGTGCTTTGCTCTCACAAGGTCAAACAGCCCTGCTGTGCTTTTCTGTAGCAGATGAAAGGAGTAAAACCATGCTTTAAAGCAGCTTGCATGCAAGGCCTCCTTTGTAGAGCGTGAAGGAGAACCTACAGTGTGATTTTATTTTATTTTATTTTTTTGGAATCTATAGTTGGGTGAAATGTCTTAAATAGAAACTGGTCTTGATCTCAGTGAAAACCTATCCAGGGTACTGCACAGATAGGCACCTTTATTGTTTCCAGAAGAGATTGTCTCATGTAAATGGATATTCTGTTACTAGAGGGCTTTTTTGCCCCTTTTCCTTTTTTTTTTCTTCTTCTTTTTTTTAATAGCTTTTTTTTTTTTTTTTAATAGCCATTTTTAAATTACAGAATAGTGTGGAATGCTATACTTTATAGCTCAGCTGTATTCACCCTCCTGTAACTAAGACCCTGGACTGCCTTCACCATAGCTGAGGCTTTTGTCTGCAATTTATAATTCAGCTGATTTATTCAGTCCCATGGATCCCAGAATCATGTTCCAAAACAGAACAGATGATGATAACTATGATAACAGTGAAATAGTTTTTGTATTTTTTTTTGCAAGCAAAGCAACCCACAGATTGTAAATGCTTTTTCAAGTAATAAGGAAAAAAATGATGCGCAATTGAATTGATTGTCATTAGGAAACATAATATTTTCATTGTTGCATAATTTTAGTATTTTTTTGTGCTGTGTTTCTTTCAAAATTTATATGTTTGTAACAAACCAATATAAAAAATAAAGACAAATAAAGCCAACATTAGTAAGTGCAGAACATGGAATGAGTGCCATACTGTACATAGTCTTTCTCCAATAGATACAGGATCTGTTGTTAAAACTATAAGGAATTTAACAGCTATAGTTTTGTAGGGTATCAGACACAGTTTTAATTCTTGGTAAAATGAAATTCACAGTTGCTGAACAAAAATGCTAATTTAAATTCTAAGCAAATCAGAAGGACAAAGCTGTTGGATCAGTAGTATATCAGTGAGGTTGTAGTTAAAATATAGGCAGATATTCAATTTATTGCTACAATAATGTTATTGATGGGTGAACTGTCTGCTTACAACTTTAAGCTCTGTTGGTCTAGAGTTAAAAACTTTGGATTCTGCTGTATTGTTTTTAGTCTTCTAACATTGTTATAATAATGTGCTTAAGGAGGAGTCTGGATTTTCAAGACTGCCAAATGTTTGCCTCTCAGAGCAGAAGCTGGAAGAGAAGATTCAAGGATTAACCACTTCTGACAAGTAGACATATTTTAGTAAGGAAAGAAAACAGTCTTTGGGAGAATCTTAGCTAGGCTAGAAGAGATACTTACTCTTTTACTAGGCTAAGGGTAACAAGACGTTTGAAGCCTTTGATCCATATAAGAAGGCTCATACCTCTGGCTATGAGATGCCAGACTGTATGGGCAACATGTAGAGTGCAATGCGCAAGTGGATGCTCTTTCAGGCTTGTGTTGGTGTCCAGTGAGGTTGCTCCATCCTGTCCACATCTTGTCATTTAGGACAGTGACGACTGTTCTCTGCCACCTGCATATCCAACTCACTCCTCCTCCTTCCTAGCCCATGCAGGCTGCTAGCAAAGTGCATCCCCTATGCTCAGCAGCGCAACTACAGTGGTGCTGCTTGCAGTGGTTGCAGGCGTCTCAAACATTTCTGCACACAAACACGCACCAGAGCTAGCCTCAGCCTCTGTGTTTGATGGTATTAGTCACCACTGGTCAGAGGAAAACCTGACAGATGAAATTCATAATTAAAGCCACAAATAATAAAATTTGAAAAGTATGTCTAGAGTGTCTGGATATAGTTTTGCAAGGAGTAATACAATCTTTGGCAGTGCCAGGCTGTTGCTTTTTGGAAATATTGGGTGGCCTGAAATTAATTTGTTTAGCTTTTGCTTATGTAAAAGCGTTCAACTTTTTGACAACATCTGTTAAGAACCCAGAGGTTATAGATGTCTAACTTGCATTTGTATGAAATAGAAGCAGATGCAGCTGTTGCGAAACAGACTATAAAACCATCTGAATATTTTTTAAGTGACTTCACTGATGTGTTGTTTCATGTTTTTTTTAGGATTCATGATTAATATTTTTAAAGGTGATTCATCTTTCATCTTGGGTTCCCCTATTGTTGACCTAGCCTTAAGAAAACATGATAGAGCTTGAGAAGAAAGAACATTTTCTGAATGTCATATTTTTATATATTTCAATTAATAAAACACAAATTAAAGTCTGTATAGTTATAAACCATGGATATTAGAATAAGATTATAAGCATATGTTCCTTATTCTTTTTTTTTTTTTTTCTCCCAAGCAAAGCAAAGCTGAAGAATTCATGCATTTTTCTTATTCTACTGTGGATGGTGATAGCACTGCACTGAGTAGCTAACTGCTGACTGTCCTTTTGGCTCATCAGCTGTGATGGGTAGAGGTAGAACAGATGTGGCAGGCTCTCTCTCTACCTCTTTTGTGTTAATAATTGTAGGTTATAACAATTAAAGGACACAAGCCTCGTATTGGTTTCTGGCTGTGGAAATTCAAGAAGCATGTATTCTTAAAATAGAAATGTTATTTATGGAAAAGCTTTCTGAGGTTTCTAGTAGTACCATCTGGTTGCTCCAGCAAACAATCATTGTAGTCAATTGTCTGAAAACCATAGAACTGAAGCACTTGCTTTAAATTTAGCACTTGCTTTACTGTATTGCTGGGGGAAACATGGCACATGCATAAAGCCAAGTAAGTGCTTAAATACTCTCACTGAGTGAAAGCATTTAACAGCTAATATATTGATGCCTAGAGTGGGAGTTCTACTACGCTCCTTTTCAAAACTACTTTATGCTTGAGATATCACTGTTATTTTATCTTTTGTAATTTTGTGGTTGTGCATATTCATGCTTAAGAAAAGATAAAAAATGTTATTTTGAGAACCGTTAATTTAAACTCTCAAAATAAAAGCTATTGTAATTGTCCTCATGCCAAAAAAAAAAAAAAAAAGAAAGAAAGAAAAAAAAAAAAAGAAAGTGTTCTCTATGAAATTTTTTTATGTTATTTCAACGAATGGCAAAATTGTCAGTAAACTCCTACTTAAAACACTATGATATCTCAAGACTTTTGTGACACTTGGTGATACATCAAACCTTCCAAGGGAAATGAAGTAACTACTATAAGTGTGATGGAATGTTGTGAGCCTTATTCTCTGTAACAATTCCATGTCCCTATTGCAAAGATTGCAAAGAAAATACCCCAACCTTTGTCCTGCCTCCTTCCAAGGCAAATCATTTGTCTCTACCATTTCTGAGGTAATAAATGTATTTCAGTATGTGTGAAGCACAAAGGTCGGATGCAATCCACAAACAAAGGCTGATAAATAATTTGTGAAATTAGAGTGCAGTGTAAGGAAAGTTGATGATGTATCCAACAATTCCTCCATGAAGCTGGGCTCTTTCCAAAGTGATCAGTCATGTTTGGGACTTACTAGATAAAGGCTGTGAAGTAACTCTTCTGGTTTAAAAAACACATTTTTTTTTTTTTTTTTTTTTTTTAGAAAAGGGACTGTTAAACAACTTAAACTCTCAGCATTTCTGTTGTCTGGGAAACAATGAAGGCTGTGAAGTTGAGCCACAGGTAGAGGTCTGTCCCGCTCTGCTTGAGCCCACTGACGACGGCTGGGTGTGCGTTCTCAGTGCCTGCTCTCCCAATGCTCCTTCTGTTGGTGAGCGAGGATTTCAGTGACCAGAGCTGCCAGTCCCACCCCTCAACCTTCGGAGCCTTTATTGTATCTCAGACAATAGAAATTGGGGCAGTGTATGGGGCACCTGGGTCTTAACAGCATATTGCATCAAAACTGACAGCTCATAATTCGTTTCCAGTTTTGCAAGCGCTGTTGAAGTCTTTTTTTAAAAGTATTTCCCTGCTGCATGAGTTGATCTCTAGTTTATTCATATTTTGGGGGGAGGGCAAAGAAATCAGTATTTCCATTAGATAATTAGTCATGTTCAGTATTAAGAGTTTGTACTTCTCACAGAAGAGTAAGCAGTATTCCTGGGGAAAAGGAAAATTTTGATCTCTCAGGTCCCCTATTTTTTTTATCTAATTGTCAAAAACCCCAATGTAAAGGCTTAGATTTTATTTTTATACATATGCAAAGAGAATAAATACCCCGGAAAGCTAATAGGCCATAAAGTTTAGGATACATTCAGGTAATGCGATAGAATAACCAAAACAACCTCTAGCCACAGCTCTTTTGGGATCTGGTGTGTAGAAGCTTGAAAGTCCATTGTTTAACAGCATCAGAAGATCTTCTTGGATTGGTTTCTAACTGATCACAGTATCAGAGTTTTTCCATGTAATGCCCTAAAATGTGGGTCTGAGTCCTACCTCCATGCCAGAGAAGACAATTTTACCTCTTGATATATGTAAGCTTTTAGATTCAGAAATAATTAGTTTATGGCATCAAGCCATAAATAGGATTCTGTTGGCCAGAATCATTGCAGACATGATAGCTTCTATGTCAGATAGTCAGTTGAAAATAAAATAAAATAAAATATTAAACTTAGACCTTTGTTTGTCCATCTGCAAATGCAAATGACTAGGTCCGGTTACCTAGGCTAAATTCATTCTCACACTGAATGGTATTTGCAGTATCCAAATAACTATTGTTAATCCAATAAAAGCAAAATGTTAAAAAAAAAAAAACAAACAAAAAAAAAAGGAAAAAAAATTGTTAAGTTTGAGATTCTATTTTGTTCAGTAACTTGGTTGCTGAACTTTTAAACTCCATTTTATTCCCATTTTTCTATGAATATATATATATATTTTATATAAAAAAGCTAAGCTTCTCAGCCCCCAAGTTCTGGTTTTTAAAATCAAGGAATATTGAGAGACGTCTCATAGGACAGAAAAAAAAAAAAAAAAAAAATTAGAAAAGTTGCTTCTTTGGGGGGGAAGGGGAAGGAGCTTTTTGTTGTTGTTGTTCTCTGTGCACCTGCACATTTTACACTGCTTTTTAAACACCTGGTTTTGGTAGTGTAGGTGTTGTCTGTCACAAAAATGCTCCAGCATTCACAAGAAACTGCGAGCTGTTCAGTGACTCATGAAGTTTCTCAGAACATTCTTCCAGCAAATAAATGCATATATATTATTTCATAAGCACAGAGCAACACTTACAGCCAGTGCTAGAAAGACGAATGTGGGGTAATGTAATACATATGTGACTTTCTGTTGGTGACTTTATTTTTTACTGTGAGGCCTATGAAAATGGATTAAAGTTAAATTTTTCTTACTCTAGTCCACACTGAAACTCAATACCCTTCTTGCCCTCTATACCAGACCATAGGCATAAATGGGACAGAGATTTAGTTTAAAGTGCAGGGAAGATACAAATATGAGACGTAAACAAGAATGTCATGATGATACGTAAAAAAATAATGAGTATATGAGATCAGTGTTCTGCAAACTTAAGGCACATGAGCATCTTGTGTGAGTTGTTCTGCTGACTTCAGTGGAAAGCTTCTGTGACTTGTTGAATTATCTAAATGGGAATTCTTGCATTACACAGGAATAACTTTAAAGTAGATTTACTTCTTTCACTTTGAGGAATACATTTTCTACCATAAAAGAAATTGCAGTTGGATTTAAGGCCAGAGCATTCCCCCTTCTTAAAAGTTCATGCACTGAGGTAATAATAATAATTAAAACAACAACAACAAAACCCTCACATTTCTTTTGCACACTTCTCAGGTCACTGCTCCAAGTTCAGATACTTGCACTTCATCATTCCTTTGGTAGCTATTTATATGTATTTCCTTTTAAATGACCATTCTACGTAAAATGTGGCACCAATATCACATCTGTCTGGAGATGCAGTGTTTTAAACAGCAATTTGCTGATGATTTTGCTTATGATGAAATAACAGAGTAAAAACATTCATACTGAACACGGAAACTTCAGTGTGTCTCTTCCTTTTTGCAGAAGTCACCAAAGATCAGGATAAGCTTTGCTTCTCATCATCTCCAATGTACATTGGAGAAGAAAGGATGCTTTCTGCTACAAACAAAACAGGAAAAAAAAAAAAGCAAAGCTCAACCCTCCACCCCACACCCCCACAACACCACCCCCACACCAATATTATGTTATTTAAGCCAGAAAGGACTGTAGCAACAGAGTTAAGAGTCAATAAATTCCCCTGGCATCTTTTCAGAAGGACAGTTACAGCCAATCTGCTGGGTGGTGGTCCTGATAGAAGCAGATCTACTCTTACAGAATTTGGTGATGCCTTTGCTTCCCTTACTGGTCCAGGCTGTAACTCCTGTCTTTCTTGTTTGAGACCTTATTTTTGTTAGACTACTTAGGGAAGTGCTGTGTAGGGTGGACCTTCACTTTCTCTTCCAGTCCTGTCCTGAGAATTTCTCCTGTTGATAGGGGGAAAAAGGATATATATGTAGGTTCCAAAAATAGTTTATAATTCAGGCACTAGCTTAACGGTTTTGAACACTTTTTTTCAATATGAAACTAAATTTTTAATCAAAACTATGCAAAATTGCCAACTTATTTTTTCTCTTCAATTTTGGATGTGGTCTTTATCTCCTTCCAGATTTATATCTATGCTGTCTGGTTGATGACCTTGTTAGCATCTTTTCCAAACCATAACAGTATATCCAGTTGTTCCTGGCACTGGCAAAGAACTGGAATAGGTCTTAGAAATGATGGGTATGAGATTTGTGACTGGCTGGGCCCTCATGGGCAACTACCACCAACAAAATGTTGGTATCTGTTATATGCTACTCGTGTCCATAACATCAATAACTGCTACAGCTCCATAGACACAGCCACTTTAAGCACAATTTTGACTGGAGCAGTTGCTGTAGAGTCTACCAGAAGTGTTGAAGAGGGCTGCATTACGCAGATTAGAAGGGGGATGTATTCTCCTACCTGAGGGCTACATCCTATCTGTAACTGAAATGCCATCTGTGCAGAGCTGCAGAGGATGTCTGAGTCACGTCAGCATTCTCCCGATATAACCCAAATCACTGCAGGGCTGCACTAGGTCTGAAGCTGTTAGTCTGGGGCTCACAACCACAAACATTTTGCTCTTTTGCTTGTGGTTAATGGGAAACAGGAATTCAATGGTGAGACTAGTACAGGCAAAAAGCTTACACAGTAAAATTAGAAAAAAACTTTGTCCTAGATTAGAGGCAAATTTCCCCCAGCCATTAGCTATGGCTCACCACAGGCTAAGGCCTTGGCTAAAGAAGCACCTCTACAGTGGGACTGCATGCATGAAGCTGTTCTACAATGCTTGTAGCACCAGACAAATTCCTAATGTAAAGCAATTCTCTAGGTACTTTGTGAAGCTAGAATGAATCCAAAAGTGAGTCTGGCAGACAAATCCATCATCATATGTTAATTGCAAAGCCCCTTGGATGTGAGATACATTAGATTTAACTCTGTACATTGCAGTTTTGGTCCCCTCTCTAATTACAATCAGCCTAAGGGAAGAAAACAGAGAAGCCTTGTCAATGACGGGCCAAAACCCAACCATGTGAATATACCTGACCATATTGCACAAGAGCAACCTATGTAATGCAGGTGATTGGCCCAAAAGATTATAATTCTCCCTCTGGCTTTAAAATGTATGGGTCATATTCTTAGTTCACATTCACAACTCATCTGGGATAAAATGTATCTCGCTGAAGAGCTGTTGGCATTTCCAAATGGTTAATTATTCCTTTTCTGTGTTCTCACATTTTGGATAGGAGTGTAGCTCCTCTCCAGTTTCATGCTCAGTGCTTAGACTATGAGCTCCCTGGCCACAGGGCTTGCCTACTTCCATCGAACTGACGGGAGGCACAGTGCATCCTACCTTAGCTTTGTGATGGCAGTATGTACAGCAATTGCAAACACTCACAGAAATCTTTCCAACAGCACTGTTTGGGCCTCAGGCTGAACTTAGAGTCTGTCTAAAAGACTTAACAGGAAGAGCTGGGAGATGATATTAAAAGGCTGTGTCACGGGCTAAGTCTGTTCACCTCCCTCAGGTGCTATGAACAGAAGAGGTTAAGCAGGAAGCTCAGCTCAGTCACTTCAGATGTATGTGGCAGGAACAAACACTTGCGGTGTGACATCCATACTGATGTGTTGTTGGCTTCAAGCAAACTAGTGAGAGTTTAAGAGACCTGTGTATATAGGACTATATTAACTATTTTCTTTAATATAAATGGACAAGAACATACACCTGACCTACAAGCTGGTACTTTTATTAGAAGTCTGTGACCGTGAGTGTTATTTTCATCTGATAACAAGCCTGATTAGAAGCTATCCACTCTCCACACCTTTAGCCAAAGCAGTTTGCCATGGGAAATACAGGAGCAGACAAGTGGATGAGAAGTGTTCACACTCATTCTGTGGTCCAGAGATGGGGGAACTATCCTGCTTGCAGGCAGGAGATGTATTAATAGTCTTTTGGCTTTACTTCAGCAGCCAAGTAATTAGAGGCAGCGGGTGCAGCCTCACGTGTAGGTTTTTATTGTTGCGAATCATTGACGTGGGCTGCCACAAGGCAGGGTTTGGAAGCCAGTGTCTTGGCAAGTTAGCTGCTGAAGGCAGCTCTCTTGGATGTGAATGCAAGTCACAAAATTGTGAGTGGCATCTCTTTTGCTCTAATTACTTTGCTGTTGATGTAAAAGCCAAAAGGCTGTTAATACGTTAAATCTACCCCAACAGTTTCTGCTTTATCCTCCAGCATGGTACCTGCATCAAGAAAGGCAGGGTGAGTCAACAAAAGTGGAAACCATCCTTTGTAGCAAAACAGTGCCCTGGAGACTCTGAGGACTGGAGTTTATGCCAGAGAGTATAAGAGGAAAGAAACGTGCATGGGTGAGGAAAGAAAAAAAGGGTTTGACGGCTTATCTGACAGTGATCCAGTTTAACAGGAAGATAGCCTCTGTTGATACAAATCGTTATAGCTTCATAGCTTTATTGAAGTCCATGGTTAGCTGTATCAGGACTTATGACTCTTATTCGTAAATTTGATTGAAGTAACAACTCAGCACTCTTCACTTTCTCATTTCACATCGCCAGGCGATAAAGCCATTGAAACTTCCTATAAGCTCCCAGAAACAAACAAACATACAAAATACCTCAGATTTTAGCACTAGGCAATTGGTTTTCTGGCTTAGAAAAAAAAGACAGCTACAAGGATAATTTGATTTCTCTATTGCATATTTGTTTTATTCAAACACACTGTGGGTTTTTAAAATGTAAATTCAATAAACCAGTCCTTAGATACACAGTCTGGTTTACAGCCTTTTCTAATGTTAGCCATTTATTCTGTAAACAGTATAAAGCTGAGAAAGGCAAGCTGACTGATGTGTAGCAATGACATATGCACAGACTTTTGGCTTCTATTGCCTTGGATAAATATCTTTAGGTAAAGATACATCTTTGACAAAAATGCGGCATATTATAGAAACTTAACCAAAGTTTTCTGAAAGTTAGAAAGGCTGAGCATTTGGTTTGATTTGAGTCATGAGTAAAGTTTAGTTTTGAATCTTGTCTGCCAAGAACCATGTAAATTTCTGTTTTATTTTTTTTTTTAATTTTCTCTAGAGTCTTTTCCAAAATTGAATACTCGTTAGAAAAAAAAGTGTTTTTTTTTAATGTTTATTCTTCAAAATTACTTAATTAAAAGCTAAATCAAGGAAAACCTTGAGAATCCTGATTATTAAGTCATTAGGGTTTTACATGTAGCTACACTGCTCACATGGCTGAGAGTTGCCTACATCTGCTTGTTTACTCAAAGGCCCATATTTCTTAGTCATATACACATACTTAGTCAAAAGGTGGGCCGAGCAGAGGACTGCAGGTTTTCACACATAACTACAAAAGAAGATAACATAAAGCATCGAGAATCATGTTACCCTGGGAGATCCATAATTTCCAAATAAATATATATTCTATGAAGACAAGAGTTTGTTTTAGAAAATAAATAAACAAAACAAAACACACACACACAAAAGCCACCATCATTTCTTGTTTGATGATTCTTATCTCTAAACACACAGGGACAATATTAGCTTTTAAGAACATATGCACCAGTCCCACTGACCAGTTTCTTGGTGCTTGAAAAACCTCCCTTCGAATCAGCAAAACTGTGGGAATCCTATAGCAGCAGATCTTTGGAACAATGACCTGGAAAAGAAAGGTATCCATGGCAGAGAGCAGGATCAGGATCCCTCAGTTTCAGCAAAGTAATTCAAGTCCAGGATGTTAGACCACTCTCTGGTAGGGCCAATTTCTGTCCCTTTTTCTCAAGCTGAATACATATCCTCTATTAACATGAGCATCCCCAACGTAAGGCACTACTCAGTGTATCTGTCAGCCTATCTGGCTGGCAGATCAGGAGTCCTGTGAGATGCTCTGCAGAGCCTTCTCGCCAGCAATCTGACAACACCTATGTCAGAATAATTCTACGCAGCAAGGGGCACTGGTTATGAATGAAGTGCTTGAGGATTTTGCTCCTTTCTTCTTGCTGCCAGCTGTTATCATAACCTATTCCTTCATGCTTGAAAGATAAAAAATGAAGATGTTACAGGTAATAACACTTCTGTTCTGTGAAATCAGTCATAAAGGGGTATTCTGGAATGTCACTGCTTGTATCATGTAATGCTTTAATTAGACTTCATGCCCTCAACAGCCTGCAGTCACAAGATGCCTACTTTACTTAAAACTTCTGATATACAGACAACAAGAGATAGAAATCAGCAAAACTAAACAGCATCTTTATGAGGTAGAATGAGATTGTGTTGTTAGCAGGGAACTGTGGAGCCAGGGAGGGTTAAGGGAGATGATAGGTATTTTGTAGGATCTGAGTCTTTTTTTTTTTTTTTCCATGAAAGGACTTGTCATTTAAAGGCAAACATGATATTGCTGCAGTGGTTTTATGCAAGTGATCTCTGAATGCCTGCAAAATATTCTGAGCATGGTCGAAGACTGATGCCACTACAAATATAACACTTACTTTTCAAAGAAAACACAAGGAAATGGCATCTGAGAGAGCCTGAGCCTTGTGTATAGTACTGAGGCACAGAGATGGTAGGGGTTTCTTTCTAACCTTGTGTATATTACAAGAACAAAGTGGTCCTCACTAGTTTTATATGAAAAAGGAGAAGAGATGCTTACTTTCTGGAAAAGGTCCCAATGACATATAGCTGTTTTGACTTCTTTCTGATGCATCTATTTCTGCCTATTCACTGTTCAGTCAGAGTTCTGGATCTTATTCAAATAGTTTGCTGCCTACGAAGAAGTCACAGTAGAACCCATATTTTTTTTTTCTTTTCTTAGCCTTTTTGTCTTTTCTTGGCCTTTCCAATTTCCCATCTTTAAAATGAGAATAATTGTGTTTCTTTCAAAGAGGTTCCAAAGAAAAGCTGAGAAATCTTGTAATTCAGAAATACGAGGTAGGAACCATCTCACTTAACTTGGGGTGTCTATATTGTAGATGTTTGCTGTTGAACTAGGTACCTGATGTTTAGATGCCTTTAGGATGAGATGGCACTCACCCTACCAGTGACTATTTCTGTCTACTATAAACAACAGAAGAAAAGACATTGTAGTCTTCACTGTGTGGTCAGACTAATCCTATTCAATATACCTGGTTCAGCCACAGATATCCCATCGCATCTTTGGCAAAACACCTCATCATTTCCTGTCCATTCCCCACACCTAAACCAAAAACTTGTCACACAATTGTACAGCTGCCCTCTGCCTGAACCCTCTATTAGACAGGATGTTGACAGATGATTATCTTCTATTGAGAGGATCCTCAACCGACTGAAGTGTTGCACTGATTGCAATAATTTGTAAAACCCTGTCATTGGTTCATTAATATTTTTTAAAACTCCTTGAAGAAGTGAAGTGCTGAGAATGACTCGGAATCAAAATAATGGGAAAAAGCAAAGACATGTACTGTGCACAAGAGGTCAATGATAGTTACACAGTTTTGTAATCAAAGTGCAAGCTTCCATCGAGCTTTACGGTAAATAGCTTTAGGTGTACCTGTTGTCTGTCTCTAAGGATCTTTATCCTTTCTCAGTGGAAATGAGAGAGTGCTTAAAAATATGAATTATTGAACTCTGTAAAGGTAGTCCAGACAGGAAAGCTAAGACAGATTTAAAAAAAAAAAATCAAAAAAACAGAAAAAAGAGGAGTGCTGACCTCCGTAGATCTGACTTTTCCAAAGGTTTGGAATTTATTAAGATAACAAGGCAAATCCTACTATTTTTCAGAAAGGACCAAATCTTCTCCTAACAAACAATAAATTAATTCTACTAATTTTTGTGGATGGACATATAGTTTCTCTTTTCCTTCTTCAAAATGCAGTATTCCAAAACCATTTGATTTGTCAAAGATTTATTTATTTTTGGATGTGCATGAAGCGCTGTCTTGCTAGGACCTGAATAATTTAGAGCAGGCCAAAAACACATGTGGGATTTCTGCTTTAATCAATGTCAGTTCCGTATACTCTGCAGAGGGATTTTCTAAGGGTTAATAAATGTTATGCATTGTCATTATTAATTTCTTCTCAATATAAATGGAATAAAATTTCTACTGAAGTAAGGTCCAGATGGCACTCCAAGCCTTCAGCTCTCTACAACTTCTTTCCCCTTAAGTATTCATAACAATTTTCATAAAAGACTCTGAAGACTGGGCTGTAGAGTTTGCAAAAATGACCAAAAAGCACCAGACAAAACAAATGAACTCTGAACGTTCCCTGCATCATTCTCTATCAATTCAGTTATAAAAGGTACCACTAAAGGAGGTGCTGACAAATGCCTCATACTTTATAAATCTTTCTGTTTTAAGTGAGGGGACCTCTGTGGAATAGCATGAGTACAGCATACGTGGGGTGCAGGAAAGTTCACACTGTGGGGAGGAGCATGATACAGAGACAGCCAGTTCTCAGCAAGTCAAAACTGAATGTGATACTCATTCAGGCAACAAAACCCTGGACCCTATTTCATTAGTACCTTTTCCAATCAGTTTTATACTAACATGGCTCCTCTCGTTTATAGCAGTGTGAGAAGCTGAAAAGTCTTTGACTCAGTGTGAGCACAGCTCAACAACAACTAAAACACTGGTGTATTATCAGCATTATTCTCATCCTAAATCCAAAACACAGCACCATACCAGCTACTAGGAAGAAAATTAACTCTATCCCAGCTGAAACCAGGACATATGGGATCATGTAAGTGTAGTTGTGGATGATCCATCATTGCAAGTATTCAAAGTCAGGTTGGATGTGACTTTGAGCAATCTGATCTAGTGAAAGATGTCCCTACCCATGTCAGGGGAGATGGAATAGATGATCTTTAAGGGTCCTTTCCAACCCCACCCGTTCTATGATTAATCACAGTAATTAATCATCAGGATATGGTGATTTGGGATTTAGAGGCTGGACTGAGAGGTCCAGTAACAATGAAATGACGGTCTTAGCAAATCCTAGTATTATGCAGGCCTGTTGTAATCCTCAAGCTATCAGTACTATCAATACCTACTTGACTTTAGGAATCTGTTTACATCTTCACCTTTCTTCCAGAAGTGGAACTGAAGCAAAGAGAAACTGTCTCCAAGAAAAGAGACAGAAAATCTCTCAAATCCCGTGCCAACACAGACTTGCTGAGCCAGCTTTCATTTTCCTGAATGGCCACCACTGTAGTCTTGGCTTAAATCCACAATGGAAAGATAGTTTGGAATTGGTCTTAAAAAGTATTCTTAAGCAAAAAAGCAATGCTGAAAATGCATTATTTTTCTAAAAAGTTGTTCATATTTAATGGAAAAACTCTGATTCCACGTTTTAAGCAGAGGAACAAAGAGTTGTTTGTTCTAAACGAGTAGTTTTTAAATTGTGATTTATCTGTTTTCAGTTTTTCAGTCTTATTTATTTGGATTTTCAATAGAAAATTGAAAAGAAATAAGAATAGTAAATGATGGATCCTTGGACATGTCTTCTTGAAACAACTGTTTTCAAAGAAAAACATTTTCAATGAAATAGTTGTAGTAGCTCTACTAATTATTTTTAAGGTGTTTCCTCTATATAGCTAATTACTTTAAGAATATCTTCTTTTCTCAACAGATGCTTAGTTCGTTTCCTAGATAGTTCCTTTTGAAGCCAGTGAAGAAAAAAAAAAGGAGGAGGTCAAAGCACCCAAAGCCTTCAGATTCGTCATCTTCCAAGATAAACTTTTTATAGAAGCCAAACCTACTGTGGAAAATTTATACCTCAGCAGGAGGGTGCAAATTCACCCACTCTGCTTTATTTATGGAAGGTTTGTATAGATGAATGTCAGAAAAATGCAGAAATAGCAGAAAGGATTAAACCGGTCCATTTTGGAAGACTGTTGGTCTTACCAAGTTGGTAGTGAGGTGTTAGTGTCACTTATAACACAGAATCACTTTAAGGTAACACTTTTTCAGTATCACTTGATTTTGAGCCAGAGATGGCAGGCATTGAGATAGGCCACTTTTGATCCCATTCAGATCTGGGCACTGAATAAGTGGTGGCTTTTTTACATCACTTTTGGACTTTGTCTTTCACTCTAATCCAAAGTTTGCTTTGGAAGCCTAAAAGATCAAATTAATATATTTCAGTGAGACTTTGTAGACCTAGTCCTGAGTCCTTGACTGAACTGATTGCAACAACTGAATCTTTCTTTGCCACAAAAATGTTCCTTTAAAATCTGTGAAAAATGAGAATTCACCTGAATAAGTGTCAGCAAAACAGCTTTTTCTTAGCTCTTGAGACAAAGAGGGAATTTTGTCAAAGAACAATATTTCTAGACTTGATCCATATGCTTCAGGTTTGAAGTTTGGAAGTTTTTTTATCTATTTTTTTTTTCTTAGCCTACTAATCAGTCTCTAAATAATTATAGAATCATAAAATAGTTTGAGTTGGAAGGGACCTTAAAGATCTGGTTCCAACCACCCCGCCATGGGCAGGGACACTTTCCGTTAGACCAGGCTGCCCAAAGCCCCATCCAACCTGGCCTTGAACACTTACTTCCAGGGGTGGGGCATCCACACCTTCTCTAGGCAACTTGTTCCAGTGCCTTACCACCCTCATAGTAAATAATTTGTTCCTTATATCTAATCTAAACCTACCCTCTCTTAGTTTAGAACCATTACTCCTTGTCCTATCACTACACTCTGCCTTTTATTTTTCATCATGTATTTCTGTAAATCAACATGTCTCAGAGCTGGAAATTTGCTGTTGTTTAGCCATAAGCAATTGTATTTACAGCCAAAGTACAGCTATCTCATCACTCAGGTCAAAAGCCAATTTATTTATAATACAAAACATTTGAAAACTGACATCTGTTCTTGAGATACACACAACTTCTGAATTGACGTCAATGATGTAACCACACACACAAAAATGTTTCCGGTGAATTTCCGTAGTGTTTTTATCGGAATGATAACTCAGCTCAATATAGTGTAGTTTGCTTTCTTTTCTTCATGCTACATAATGATGTGAAAGGACAAATTTCAAAAATTCCTAATAGTTATAGTGTGAGCCCAATTCAAACTAGATAAGCTTCTTTACCCTTATATTAAGAGGGTCTCTTTTGGCAACAGGGACAGGTATGATAGGCACTGCTCGAAATTTGTCCCTTACTGTGAAAATGAAACTTTGAAATCTGGGATCACTTGAAAACTGGAGAGTAAAGAGGTAGAGGTATGTTTTCAGATGTTCCTCTGTTTTTCAGAAAGTAAACTGGCAGTAGCTATTTGATTTGTCTAAGCAGGTAATTGTTTCCTAAAAAAATTTTGGCAATGATTTAAATCTACAGTTTTCAATCTTCAACATAGTATGAAATATATCTTGAGAGAATAACTTAGAGCAGCTACTTTCACTGTTGTTAAAGTGCAGATTCACTTGCCTTTGATTCTCTACTTGTATAACATCCCCCCCCCCCCCCCCCCCCAGAATTTTTTATATGGAAAAGAATCATTAGGGTAAATTTTTCTTAGCTATTTTCAGGGTATTATCTTCTAAGAAGGTTATAAGTAAGCAAGCCTTCTGGGGTCATCTGTAATAGTTCAACATCTACGTATAAAGAATCTTTCATCTAACTATATGAGTGTGAAAAAGCTTGAAACCAGAAAACTCAAGCTTAATATTTAAATGTCTATATGTGACGAATTCTGGAGGTAATTCAGGTTCATCAGCTGTCATTTATAACCTTATGTCTACACCTGAAGAATCTATCTGTGATGCTGACTAATTAGTAGTTTGGAATGACCTGAAACCTTGAGACATTTGTTTTGTCCTTTCTAGTTAATGATATCACCAGTAACTCAGCCACTTTATCATAAACCCATTACTTAAGGCTGGGAAGTACCATTTGATCATCTAGTCCAGTCTGTTCTGTGAATTAAAGAGCAGGCTTTCTTTCAGTTGTACATTTATTCAGTTTTGCAACTGACTTTCTGAGAAATTTGAACACTTTTAGCAAAGGTGGCTCTTGCTCAATGGTAGGAATGATTAATGAATCCTCATAGAAGGATTCTTGGGTTGCTTCATAACTGGTGGAAGACTGATCCTCAATGTGTTTATATCCTACCCCAACAGGGGTTCATATGGAACCATTCATATAAGAACATGAACCCCACAATCAGCCAAGAGACAGAAGTAATGGGGTTAGTTCACACCTAACATACACAGACTTAGGTACATAGTCCCAGACTTACATACACGGTGGGGTTGGTCCTGACCTACAGACAAGTATGTTTGGTCAGCCCAGCTAGGATAATACTCTGCTTGACTGAGCATACAGCACCTTCCAAAGGGTTGGGTAACAGCTAGCTTCTGCCTACATTTCCTTTATGGGGAATCTCTCCCTCTTTCTTTTAACATGCTCCTAATTTTCACAAAACTTCCAGAAATGTAACTATTTCTGAAACTTCTACCTTTTTTCAAGTTTGAAATTAGACAATATAGTTGGAATTTGAGAGTGTTTGATACTTACCAGACAGGTCAACAGCCAGACAGACAATTTAATAGATTACATGGTTGCAAAATTCTTATTTCTTAAAGTAATCAGAATTACTAAATAATCTTACAGCAAGTAAAATACTAAGTGATGTACTCCATAACTTCAGGTGTTTTTCAAAAAGCTTACAAAATACATAATTTAATTCTGATTTTTTTCCAGTCCTGTCTTCCCTCCTATATACTCACATAAAATATTTTACTGTACAGATAGTAAAAAGCAAAGCTCTTCATCAGCCATCACCTATATTACTAGTGACCTGAGTGATTATTACTTGAGTGAAATGAGTGTTTTCAATAATCAGGTTTTCTAGACCTCATAATGACCCCAAACATTGACACAAAGTTTGCCTAACGTGCAGAATTACTAGTAGTATAGGTGATGGCTGATGAAGAATTTTGTTTTTTTTACTACCTGAGGACATTGTATTGTTAGAGAGGAGAGCAAATTTTCTGTTGATCAAAAGAATATAAATAATTTTTTGAAAAGCCTCTCTCACACCCTCCTTTTTCCTGGGAAATATCGGAAGCTCTCAGCTGCCAGTGTCACAGTATTCCCAGCCAAGAAGAATATAAATAGCATTTGGCCACCTAAAAACTGTGCTCTGGATCTAAACTTTTAAATGTGTCTAAAATTTGTCTAAATATGTCTAAGTAGATGTTTTATTTAAGCACATGAGGACAGCAGAAAAGTGCTCTGTCCATCTCTCTTCAAAGCACTTTTCTGCTGTCTTCATGTGCTTAAATAAAACACCTACTTAGACATATTTAGACGAAATAAGTGAGATCTTAAGATAACTTCTAATAAAATTGTGGTGGCATAAGAAGAGGCTATTTTTAATATGTTGATGGAAAGAACTGTATGATATTGTTGTCTGGAATGTAAAAGCTCTGGGCTTGATGATGAAGGAAGGAAGTGCCTTACAGCTCTATGCCCTATGGTTTGGACATGCCAGTCCTATTCATTTTAATGGAAATTACATGCCCAATTACAAAGATAATTTTGAAAACGTGTTTGAAAACTATACAGAAAGTTCAGAGAATGTGTGTTGTGTTGACAAATAAATCTCTCTCTGACTGAGACACCAATCAACAACTGTGAAACTTTCAAACCAACATTTTCAAAACCAGATGCTTAGAACTAGATTCCTAGATCCATATTTAAGCATTTATTTGAGTTACTTTTCAGAAGTGCAAGCTGTTAAATTGGTGATTTCAGTAACATGGAGGGAGTTAGTAAGCAGACTTTAAAAAGAAGAGCATTCGGAATTACCTGTGTCTGGACTCTGAATAGCAAGATCCTTAGCATTATAGGCAAAATCCTTTAATATTAAGGAATATTAACGTAAAAACATCCCCCCCCTTTTTTTTTTTTTTGCTATGTTATGTTTTTCATTGGTTTTCACTCAAAATACTGTTTTATTTTCCATTGTAATGGTGGAATTGATTAGCTTTCTTGCACTTATTTCATTGAGTGAAGGAATCACTTGTGAAGCTTGTTGCTCTTGGTACAGATAGACCAGAAGCTAAAAGACTCTCTTTCTTTCTTTCTTTCTCCCTCCCTGACAGTTAACTCCTCTTCATTAAAATAAAACATTTAAAACAAGCAAATACCAATGGAATTGGGACACTGGAATGAAATATAAACATATAACAGATAGAGCTTCAAATACTGCAAGTTCACAGGAAATAGGATATAAATTAAGAAATATTGAACAAAAGATCTCTGTAGCAGGAAATGGTTTCTCAGCAAACTTCAGACTTTTCTTTTTAAGCACAAACATCAGATTGGGTTTGCCATAATGCTCTATTATTTATTTCAGATTCACATTCCCCTTTCACCTTTTCTTCCTGTAGATGGATAATGCTCAGTATCTTACTTTAACCAGAGAAGGCAAATGAGACTACTTACTTTTACAATTGAACCTACTTTTTTTTTTTTTTTTTTTTGGCCAGCTGGCATGGCATGGGCAGTCTATCTCCATCTGTTCTCTATTTCAAGAAGACATCATTAACTACTATTCTGGTAAGCTGAATGAAATAAAACATGGAAGAGAAGAAGTTCCTTTTCAAATTCTTTTAAAAATCCCCTATGTCTGCAGAACAGACATGCTTTACTGAACAAGATTCAGAGTAGTACTGTGATTTACTGCATTTTCAACTTGAACTAAGTCTACATTAAATCACCAATATAGGCAAAGTCAAAGTGAATGTAGAGATGGAAGGAAAATCAGAACATATAGATGTTTCAAGGATGTAAAGATAAGTGATTTAAACCTGTGCAGTGGCAAATCACCTTTAGAAATTTACATGTTAGTGTAATTGCCAGTAAGTTTCTCTTGGTAGTTGCCAGCTTTTGGAGTCTACAGTAGGTGATCTTTACATGGTCATAGATGAATAGTCTGCCTTATCCTTCAGCCAAGACTGGGCTTCTAAGCAGCTGGGATATTGCAGTAAGATATACCACAAGAATATGACTACATTCTGTATAGAGTACTGCCTCCTATAAGTAATATTTTTTTAACGGTCTCAGAACTAACGTAGGTTTTGGGTGAACATATAAAGTATAACTCATCAGCAAATGACAGAATCACTTATTCATACTCACATGGCTACTGGGAATTCAAGTTTGTCAATTATTTACAAATGAGAGAGGAGAGAGAAAATAACTAGACAGTGATTTGTTTTTAGCCTTTCTAATCCTGTTTTCTAGATAGTGTGGTATTTCTGAGTTCTGAGTCAGTAGTGATACTAGGTTGTGAAACAAAAAGGAAGCTTTTACTAAGGGAAAGGAAGAGAAGAACACCTAGCTCTATGTCACTCCTCTGTTTAGTAAAGAGTTGTCCCGTGGCTGTTAGTGGCTTTAGTACACTAAAGTTTAGTACACTTTAGAAATCAAATCATGCCTGCTTTTCATTCACTTGAGCAATCATTTAGTTTTCTTGAAAAGTCTTATTCAGAAAATAAGGTCTTAGAGGAAGGAACAGTTATCTATATCCATATAGTTGTTGCTAGTGAATAGTTAGGCCTACAACGCCAACAAAAGGTTAAATTATAAAGATAAGATCTTTCTTAGCTGATATTACATATATATAGTGTAGCTATCGACATCTGAAATAATCACTACATCCTTCTTTTATAAATACAGCAAAAAGGGTACATTACCCTGATGTGTTTCAGATACCCGATTTACAATGAAATGAATAGTGACTCTGACATGACTGCTTCTTTCCACTGAGCATAAAAGGCACCTTGATGACTGGCTTAGATGCAGTCATCAACATTTAGTCAAATGAATCACACCCAGATTTCTAAATACCTTGTGTTGTTACTCAGCTATATAGCAGCCTCTGTAATTTATACGTTCCATAAAGAAAAAAAAAAAAAAAGGCAACAAAATAAATGGATACATTTAAAATAATGAGATTTGAAACAGTTTAGATAGCAGAAATTTCTTATTTTATTATAGATGTTTAGTCTTCATGCTTGAAAAGCAATATTTGCTAGTGTTGTTCTTGGATCTGTTAGACACGGAGAATAAAATGCATTAAAATTATCTAACCAAAAGAAAAAGAACAGGAACTAAACTCAGAGAACAATAGTTGTAGTTTCTGAAGGTGATGTTGAGTCATCAGCAGCATTCTGGTCCTACAAGAATGATTAGGAAGTGAAAGTGCAGTCGTGGGTGTTGCAGCCATCCAGAAAAACAACCAGACAAGATCAAGTGATATGATCTGACTACGTCTGTGTCTTTTCAAAAACGTTTTTTTGTTTGTTTTTGTTTTTGTGTTTGTTTGTTTTGTTTTGTTTTGTCTGTTGTGATTGTCCTGAAGAATTTGTGAGTCTTAAGCCTCTAGAAACAAGTTTGCCTTTTTATGTTAAAAATAGGAAAAAATTGCCTTTATTATTTTTATCTATTTTGTTCCCAGGAATATGAGAGGAGGCTCACAAAAAATGATTCAAAAGATATGTCATTTACACTCTGTGTGTCACAAGCCAGAAACTCATGAGAGGAGAGGAAAGCATGACACTGAGATCATATAGTTACCCAGCAGAAGAGCATATTAACACTGTCCTGGGTTTCTCTCATTTTTTTTCTTCATATTTTTTTGTGAGAATTTTAAAAATGATTGAATGAAACCAGGTAGCTGGTCTGGTTTGCCAACAATATGTTTATGAACTGAAGGTACAAGAATAAGAATAGTTACTAGGTCTGAAAAAATAAAGAGACTGGTAAGAAACATGGAAAAAATCAACATGGAAAATCAACATGGAATACACACTGTAAAAGAGAAGCTGGCAATGGCTATGTGATATATGGACTGGAAAGTAAGAAGAGATGCTGGAATGATATGATTGCATCAGCAGAGGGAATGGTTACCGGAGAAACTTTTGGGAGCTTATTAAACCTAAAAGATGTGCATTAAGATGCATACAGGTGATAGGAAGAGAATGGGTTAGAATTAGAATGCTATGGGGCAAAGACAGAATTTGCTCCAGCATGGATGATGAAAAATTTAGAAAAATGTCATAAATGATTTTAAGCTACCGTTACTTGGGGGTCAAGCAATATGACAGGATAATTAGCTGTGATTATTAAAGTGAGTAGTGTAGACAACTTGCCTTGATCATATTGGACTTAACAGGCTCTAGATGAGATATCAGGAGAACAGTATGAGTGAGACCAAAACCCAGATCTGGAGTATAAAAGTGTTAACTCTAAATAGTTTGTCTTGGCATGGCAGACAAAAGTCCATACAAATAAATACAGATGTAAACATGGAAAAAGAGAGTGCAAATATAATGACCAGTAATGAGGAAACAGATCTGCCAGTGGGGCTGCTGACAGAGCAGCTAGAGAAATGAGCAGTGTAGAACAATCATGAGGGCCAAGGAGAAACTGGCTGCCAAGTAGAAGGGAAATGACTAAATGCATTAAGGACAACAGGAAGATCAAGTAGGCTTCGAGCCAAGCCAGAAAAAGAAAGTCAGAGGGAAGCTACCATGGCTCATGTGCTGGACTGAACAGCTATTCTGCAGTAAAGTCAACAACTGAGATGTTATAAACACTCTAAGATTTAGAAGAAAAGATAGGGATAAGACAGGTCCAATAACACTTCTCACACAAGAGAGCAGATCTGCATCAAATCTCAGTGGTTTTTCATCATTATCTTTGATATTCGTTTGCAAATTTTCTTCTCCTGACCTGTGCTCTACTGATTTGATATACAGGGATTTTCTGTTCCAGCAGTTTCTCATCACAGTGTGAAAGGTTCATCTCACTCTGTGATGGTAGCTTTCTATGCTTGTAGCAATCCTCTTGGGTTGCTAATAGATCATTTACACATCTGAGAATGCTGTTAAGAAGCTGCTGAGGTGGAATGGGATTCCAGCTGTAGCAGCTACCTACTGCTCTTATTTCTTATGGAAGGCTCCTGAGAGTTGCACAACTGCCTATTAGCAAGCTGATGATGGATGGAACAGCTGTAAATTTACAAGTAATGATAAGCTTGAGACTCCTAAATTAGTTGGGGGAGAGCAATTTGCAAATTTTAAAGCAGACCTTGAACCAGGATCTTTTTACAGGATAATGCCACCAGCAGTACAACAGGTTGGTGATTGAATGCTGCAAGTGTTCCTCAGTCCTTTCTTATGGTTCTCCATCTTTGTTGAAATCAGATAGTCCAAATCTCAGGCCAGTTTACCACACTGTTTTGAGTATGAACTTTAATTTTTCTATTGATCTCCTGGATGGTCCTCAGGAAGCCATAGGTTCCTTACTGATTCACTAGAGTATATAGCTATCATCTAAATTCATTTGTTCTGGAAAGTAACTGAAAAGTAAAGTAAAGAAAAGAGAAAAGTAAAGTAAAGTAAAATAAAGGAAAACAAAAAGAAGAGGAAAGAGAAGAGAAGGGAAGAGAAGAGAAGAGAAGAGAAGAGAAGAGAAGAGAAGAGAAGAGAAGA
>VXAA01006239.1:895-26231 GCA_013399115.1 Anseranas semipalmata | reverse complement strand
AAAAAAAAGAGAGAGAGAACCTCAATCCTAAGAGTGCTCATCAGACAATTTTCAAATCGTGTATCTGGTTTTGTCTGGAACAAGACTGTACATTGCAGTACAGTGTCAACTATTTCCATGTCATGTTGAAACTTTTAAACCTCAGCTATTTCTTGGGCTGACCTTTTTTAAAAAAGTCACAAGATGTTGAAAATTTTAAAATACAGAGAAAAAAACTGTGTGTATATATATTCATTCTCATCAAGACCTCACTGACCATAAAACTGTGTCTTTTGCAGTTTGGACCAATTATAATGAAAGAGTTCAGAAATTATAACCAAGAGGTGAATCTGCCACTAAGCTAAGATGATCTGAATGCATCACAGCTGACATAATTTTTAAATTATTTACTTTCTGCAGTGTGATTAAGAAAATAAAAGACATCATATTCTTTTTTTTTTTTTCCCAGAACAATTGTTCTTGTCTACTTAGCTCACACATTAGAAGAAGAATCACCCATCAAGTCAGACTGTACCCTTCATAAATATTTTTCCTCTTAGAAGTGTTCTGTCTCTGACAAGCCATCAAACCACCACAGTTTGTTTGTTAGGTATGCCCTTTCTTTTCATTTGGGGCGTAAAATAGGCATAGGGGTAAAGGTCTTGTGGCAGAGTTGGCAGTTCCATCTGCTAAGGCGCCAAAGGCATGAGTTTAAGCTTTGCTCTGGACTTGCACTTACACCTCAGCTGTATCAGGTTGTTGGGAAGGAGTCAAAGGTGATGCTAGCCACATCAATCTTTGTTTTCCCATGGCTGTAAGAACGTGGTGCCCCAGAACTATCTTGGCCTGGTATGCACCCTATCCTAGTATGTCCTTTGTCTTCTTTTTTGAGGTAGCAAAAAGGAATGAGTGGGATTTTGGATAAAGTGGGCAGCATCCTTATGGGTGTTTCATATTTCTTTGTAGGCATTTGTTACAACATATGAGGAGCCACATTGGCTTCTTCCTGTTTTCCCAAATACTCCACACTTCCAGTGGAAGAAAAACATACTGGAGCAGCCATGGACCTATTCTGCTTCTACCAGTATGGAGATATGATAAATGTATTCTTTTAAATCTATTCCAATAAGAAGTCAGATGAACCGTGAATTAAATCTTGGTTTTTCTCCTTCTCTTTTTTTTCCTTCTTATAAATTTCTTGCCTTTTCTCCTCTGCTGTGCCCTGTTGTTGCAACAAAGGAGAAAGCATGAGAAAAAAAACTCATAACACCTCCTGGAGATAGACAAAGCAGAGATAATTTTGTACTTTTCATGTAATACTTTCAAGAATTCAACCCATGCTGTCTAAGGGTTTTTTATTTGCAATTGCATATGATTCTACTTACAGGTTTCTATTGCTAATGATTGATAGCAACATGAAAAACACATGAGTTTAGGAAGAAAGAATTACAGTTTGTGATGAAGAAATTGTTCAAACAGTATGAAACTACTGATCTAAATTTAAATGTGCCCTTTAAATATATCATCCTCTCTACCTCTCCTTTGCAAACACTGTAAAAGTGTCACTTCTGTTTTCTGTAGTTTCAGACTCTTCATATTTCTTGATAGCGTCTGATGGAAGTATCCCAGTAGCTCTTTTCCCCTTTTTCAACATGTTCAATGAAGCAATGTTACAAAAACCAGGGCAGTACTGAAAATCTGCAATTTTCATAATCATATCTTTTGCCAATTTTCACTTCTGCTCTCGATTTATTCCACGCAGCTTATTTTAATAACAATAACAAAACTTTTGATACGCACAGTAAGGGTTTTTTTTAAACCCTTTTTAAAGAAGTAGGCTAAAAATTTCCAAAGGCAGCTTTTAATTCTTGGTTCAGTGATGATTTAAGCATCCAAATTAAGACAAGTGAGAGCCTATTTTAGAGGTGCTGAGCATCAGCAACTCTGAGTTCTAGAGCTTTAAAGCTCCGCACAGTCAAAGGATCAAGCAGGCACACACAAGCAACTCCAAATAAGAGAGTGCTTTTGGAAAATTTAGCCGTGTTTCTTAAGGGTGAAATCTCAGCCCTTCAAAGTCAATTACAAATCTCCCAATGACTTCAATAGGCTAGGATTTCACCCTTTATATTTTATAGGAAAAACAAGCAACATCATAAAGAAGTTTCTCTTTTATGATTTTCTTGATGTTTGCTCAACCCTGGCTTCCCTTTAGGTAGGAAAAATCATGGTTTTAATTTAAACTCCATAAAAACAAATAAACAGTAGCTTAATTACGAGGGTGGATGGGATGTTTCACAATGCTTAAGCTAATGTAGTAAAACACCCAGTGTTTGAAAACACATTTTTAAAGCTTAGAAAACTTCAAACTGTACTGTGTTTTCTCCTCTCTGTTCCCAACAATGCTGGAGTTGCTAATTTTACAGCACAAATGAGAAACTGATGACAATTTCTAGTAAAGTGGGTTCAATTTATTTTGGCAGATGCCAATGGCAACACTATAGAATAACACTTTTTGCTGTTTTATCTGTGGCACTTTTTAGGTGCTTCATTGTATGCCTGTAAGATACACTGTGCCTCTGCACCAAGTATGTGATATTGATCATTTCACAATCATTGGAGTATGATCATCTCAAGTTCTTAAATTCTTACATCTGTATAAAACACATTTCTGTACTTATAACTGACCACACTGTGACAATAATTTATAAAACACTTTTAGTGGATGCCATCCTTAAAGATCACAACTGATGATTCAGAAATGGAAAGCTATTGGCAATAGAAAAACTGAAACAAAAATACCATATAATTTTTGAATTCATAGACAGTCTGCTTGTCCTTCAGTCACTCTGCTCAGGTGAAAATTGACAATATGCTACATAAACTTTAAATCCCATGAAATTCCCAGTAAGATTTATCTATTCTGTTTTACAGCTGTGACACATCCAAAAAATGTACAGTGCTGTCAATTCAAAGATTGAATATGTAGCTTAGCTATTTCAGCCCTTCCACTAGCCCATTTCTTCAGGTGTTTGCAAAACAAGAACAAGTCATAACGGAGTTTATTAGCACACAAAATACGTCTCCTTTTTTTTTCATATGTACTATGTACATGTCCCATCTAAATTGACTTCTTTTCCTTAATAAAATTAGACACAGAAAGGACTTATCTGATGAATCCCTGATCACTCCATCTGGGGACTAGAGCAGAAACAAGAATATTGCTGCCCATATATGGTGGGTCTTTATATGGAAGAAGACCATGAGAAAAATCATGTTCTAACAGCTCTTCTTTAGAAGAGTAGAATTGGCATCACTCTTTTCTTTGAAAGTTATGCTACTCATCTTCTGTCTAACGGTCAGAGATTTGGGAACAGATCTCCCTTTTCCCTGCATGAGTTATGTTTGGGGTAATCTCATTACAGTTTTTGAATTTCACTTGGTGCATCAATACCAGCAGCTGGACAATCAGAAGCCTTATTTCCTGCTAGGGTGATTTGTCCCCTGAACCAAGCAGCCTACTTAGAGTATAGGTATCCTTTAGGGGAAGGAAACATGAGGAAAGAGAATTTTTGCTCCTTTATTTCAGTGGTTGATTTTTTTTCAAATGGGTTGGTGAAGTTGTCTGTGGCTGAATGGTTTTGCTTGTGGGGGTGCAGAAAACTGACAACCTCTGATCATCCTGCCCAAAACACAGCACTGTGTTCAATTTTAAATTGCAAGAGTAATTTTAGAAAATTGGCCTTCAACAGCTAGCAAAGGAAAAATATTAAGAGCATAGAAAAGACTTTTTCCTTGCTGTATGACTAGAGGTCATGTTTTCATCTGAGCTCTCTAGAGTCTCAGAATTCTCTTTTGCAAAGTACATTATCACCATTCAATATCAATGCTAAATAAAGGACAGCACTGGTTCACTGTATTTTAGCTGGATCTGCTTCTGGACACTATAGGCTTGTTTCCAGGATTTTAAAAGTCTCTTAATAGATAGAGCGAATTCTTACTAACCCACCTGTCACTTCTGTGTATATAATGTGCTTAGAAAATATGCTGCACTAGTCCACTTTACCTTTTGCCTGGCAGTACTCCTGAGGCATCTGTTCTGAGATCAAGGGAACATTGAAAGGCCTTAAATCTGATCTCTCAGACAGCTGCACTAATTTAACTAAAGGGGCTACAAGAGGGGATGGAGAGAAATCTATAAAATATTTGGCTGACATTTAAAAAAAGAGATAGGATGTTTTCTTGTTAACCTTTAGAGCAGCCCATTACATAAATTGTGACAATGTTCTCGGATTAAATGAGACTGTATTCAGGCTTAGCTCTAGATTTATCACTCCAGCAAATGAATTCTACTGTAAAGTCTGGCAATATATCTTCTAAAGAATGCTGTTTATCTCACTGGGGAAACAGAGTGCTGATAAATAAGGAGCAGAGTCTTTTGGATGAAACATTGTAAAGATGGATTGGAAAGAAGATTCAATAGCATTGGTTCCTTCTGCAGTGTAAGAATGTTCCATGGTATATATCTGATTAAAATTAGAGATTCTTATAGCACTTCTGTAAGTGTAACATGATAAACAAAAATATCTAAGAAATGTTGCCTTCTCATAACATTTTTATTACGTGAATTCCGATTGCATATAAAAACCATTTGCACAGAATTCATTGATGAGTGGTTGATCAGTGGTAGCTTCAATTTCTAATTACCTTTCTGTTCATCCCTCTGGATGAATAAGTATCACCAATTTATGTCTACAAGAGAAGGCTGAGGGCAAAATGACACAGACATTTTAATTCGTTTAATTTCAAACTCCCCAGAATTAAAACGATTTAAATGTATTTTTTTTTTTAATTTCTCAGATACTAAAACTAAATCCTGCACTAGTTTCTAAGTGGTGAGAATTTCTTTGTATTTTTTTCAAAGTGAGTAACGGTACAATATGAGAAGCTGAAATATAGCTCTCTTACAAAAAAATGAAATGCCTTTGTACATATTTAGGAAGAGAGCAGAAAAAAGATTGAAATGTTATTTTAGGTTAACATATTAAAATACTATGCAAGAGTATGAAATATCAGAGGCACTCAGTTTATTAAAATTGGTTTACTGTTTTTATATTCAGTTTCTGTAAAAATTGATTTTAAAAGATCAAGAAACTAGCTGTTAGTAGGCCAGGGGTAATAAACACTGATCTTGATTCCAATAAGATGAGTTTTTGAAATTGAAAAAGAAAAGATTTTTACAGTTAGTTCCTAAACTGTATCGAGAAATCTGTTGTGAGTTGCTTAAACTTTCAAAGGCAAGATTGTGCACCCATTGTAGTGTTCAACAAGGAAGACTCTGATTATGCAATGGGTAAAATATCAGAATTGTTATAAAGACTGTAAGTTTCAATCTGTAATTGAATTACTCATGAAAGTAAAGCCTATTTGCCTGAATGAAGCAAAGGCTGGTTCTTCCTTATAGGGTAAAATTTACTTTCAGTAAGATTTTGTTCTCTGAGGGAATTTAACATAGCTGACCAGAAAGCAGAAGTATATAATCCTACCAGTCCCCCACAGTAATTTTGTTGAAGGTTGCAGTGTTTCCTTATTTTATCTTTATTTACTGTAGAAAGTTTGTTGGGTGATGGTGACTAATAGCTGAACATCTGGATGCAGTGACCTTTAAGAGCCTTTAGTCATTACTGTGCCCAATTAAACTCAATATCAACAGAAGTGCTTGCATTTTGACTGGAGTGGTATAAATCACTTTACAAATACATTGTGCAAACAGGGGGAAGTATTACCATTCTGGGCTCATTCCCCTCTAAATGACTTCAGCAGGATGGGTCAGGAGCTAAGGATTTGTTTTGTTTCTTGTTTCCAAAGTACAAACTTTGAGAATTAAGGAAATTAATTAATGAAGATAACTGGACTAAATAGCTCAAGAACTTCAGTGGGGAACAAGACTGGAATTTATCTAAGTCAAAAGTACAAAAATTATCTGGGACTTGCATCTCATGCAGAGAGAAAAAACTTTTCTTAAAACTTTTTAGAGGCCTAACTGGATAAACAACTATCTCATAAAAAGGATATTAGAAGTAAACAGGGAGCCTATTTGGAATGGGGAAAGGACTGATCATTAAAGAAAACTATATTTTAAAAGTCAAAAAGTGCAAGCACAAAGTGACAATTTCAAAAAGTCAGTCTAGGTTTGCCTTTAAAAGGGAAATTAAAACAAGTGACTAAAAGTCTCTTCTAATAATGTCTAAAACTTGGAAGTCTGAATCCTGTTCAGTGAAGGGTAGAGGTTAAAGGCTATCTAATGTGGCAGCAAACCCCAGCATTCAACAGAGTAACTGTTGGAATGAAGAGATAGGTAGGAAAAAAGTGCTGCATCTGCAATGGAAATAAATCTAAAATCTGTAAGTGGTCAGTATGGGTCAGGGGCCATGGGCTGGGGACAGGGGGGGCTCCCTGGGACAGCCGGGCAGGGTCTGGCAGCAAGGGCCCATCCTCCCCAGCCAGGAGCTGGCCAGGCTGGGGGGCAGTCAGGGGCAAACCCAGCCCCAGGCTTCAGGGATGGGAATTCCATAGGGATGGGAATGGGATGTCAGCTCCAGGGTTTGGGTCAGCTTCAGGTCCCATAAGGCGAACCAGTGTCAGCCATGGATCAGGATATCTGGGCAAGGCTGTGGGGACGAGGATGGGCCAAAGCCCAGCTGGACATCAGACAGCTGGGTTGGCCCAAGCTTGGTGGGTCCCATGGCCAGGCAGGGCAGGGCTGTGGCAGGGTGGGGGATGGCATCCTGTAGCCTCGCTGGAGAAGGGACTGATGGACCCAGGGGGGTTGGAATGGGGTCCTGGGCCAATGGCAGGGTGTGGGGAGCCCTGGGTTTGGGCAGGACATCAGGGCCCATGAGTGCACTTAGAGCCCTGGAAGAGTTTCCCCAGTGTTAAACACTTCACAAAGCAATCAGAAGCTTGTTTTTCCCATGCTCCTTAAAATCAATGGGGAAAAAAAAAAGCCACTATAGACACCAGTTCTGAGATCTGAACAGGAATCTGAAAATTTCTGTCTCTGCATTGATGAGTAGGTCTTTGGGCAGTGCTTGTTTCTGCATGTTTTGAATTTATATGCTGAATGTGGTAGGACTGTCTTATGAGGAGCGGCTGAGGGAGCTGAGATTGTTTAGTCTGGAGAAGAGGAGGCTCAGGGGAGACCTCATTGCGTTCTACAACTTCCTGAAGGGAGGTTGTGATGAGGAGGGGGTCGGCCTCTTCTCTCAGATAGCTAATGATAGGACTCAAGGAAATGGCCACAAGTTGCGCCTGGGGAGATTTAGATTAGATTAGATATCAGGAAAAACTTTTTCTCTCAAAGAGTGGTCAGGCACTGGAATGGCCTGCCCAGGGAGGTGGTGGAGTCACCGTCCCTTGCGGTGTTCAAGAAGCACCTGGACAAGGCACTACGAGATATGATTTAGTAGCTTAGTGGGTAGTATTGGTGATAGGATGATGGTTGGACTAGATGATCTTGTAGGTCCTTTCCAACCTTGTGTTTCTATGACTGGTAAGCATTGTTCCAGATCTTTAAGAAAAACTATTTGTGAAATGTAGCAAGAAATAAAAAACTAAGTCAAGTTGAAGAGTGTCTTATATAAGTAAAAGCTACACAATGCATACTTTGTATTTAAAAGTAGAAAAATGAGATATCAAGTGGCTGAGGAACAATAGTTTGACCTTCATAATATGGAGCACCTGGAAGAAAGAGTAATTGAAGACTTCACAGTAAACAGAAAATAACATAATACAATGAATTTATCAAAGTTAATCGTGTCATGCCAACAGGAACCTTTTGATACCACTGTTTTCTATACAATGCATATATTGAGCATCTGATAAGTCACATACAGAAGTTTTAATTTTACTATGGGAAAAAGAGTTATGAATTTGTGAAGATGAAATAATGGTAGGTTGTGATGAAGGCGACTATCAGGATAGAGACAGTGAAACTCTGGAGCTAATGCTGTTTAGTATTTCTGGGTAGTGACTACAGAATAAAGAGGAAACGTTTCCATAAGGTTTGGTCATACTATCATTTTAAGAGACATTGGGTGTATTTAGACTGCATGTCATGTTATACTACGTGGCCGCTAAATGTCCCAGCCCTGGAACTGTTCACATTGATGACTTGTCTGAAACATATCACAGTTCTGTTCTGGTCCAGTTGTCTGAGTATCTTTCTTCTGTGAACTGAAGCTTGGCAGAAGGGAGGCTGCTGTGTGCCTGGATCTTGCCCTGAAATGGGGCTAGAAGAACTCTAACATCACCCAGTTTAAGTATAAACATTGTCATCTAAAGAATGATGAATTAGAAGTCTGAAGTGCTAGGAATAAAATGAAATTCAACAATACAATGTGACAGGACTTACATGTGAATCTCATAACAGAGAATTTTAGTGTAGTTCATCACACATAAATGCAGAAGCAGAAAAAAATCAGGTGCCTATGCTTTTTATTAAATTCATTATTCTAAATTCATAAAGTCTACTCTATGGATACTGCTAAAAATAACTTTGTTTATCCTGTTAAAAGGTGGATAGATATTACTGTTCTCTGGTGATGCATCTCTAGTGATATCAGGAAGGTAGAGAGGTATTTTAAGATAGGCCGCATTTCAAGCTCAAGAAATTGGCCGTGAGTACAATTAGCATGAAAATAAAAAGTTAACAATATAAAGATTTCTAAGCATCAATGCAATAACATTCTTGAATATCTTTCCAGTAAGGCAATCATAAGGTGAAGATTTATTTATCTAGCTATTTGTTTATTTTTAATCTTCTCATTTTTTAATCATCCCTATATTGAAAGAATTTCTGATGCGACCTCCTGAGAACTTCAAGAACGCAGACCTTCTATAAGTTCATACAGTGATGAGGCCACTAGTCTCATTATTGGTCCTCCTTCTACTACTTTTTCTCTACATTGAATTTGGTGCTCCTAGTGTGTGCCAAAGGAACCTTGTTATTTCTTCATAGTGCAAGTCATTTCTCGGAAGACAATGATGTCCTTTGCTCCTTTGCATTGTCATTCCTTACCACGTTTTTGTTATGAAAAAAAAAAAAAGTAAATAAATGTAGATTATCTGAAGATGAAAACTAAATTGTTTCATCTTCTAGGGCGAAGAAGAAACCCACAGCAGGTAAATATAGGTAGATCATTTAGTATTTTTGCATAATAAATCCTAGCAAAACTCATGACTCTTTTAATCTGCCTGCAGTATTCAGTAGTATTAATGGAAATAAAAATAACCATGCATTCTGCCTGCTGCCTTTGGCAGCAGTAAAAAGATAACAGCAAAAAGAATTCAAATGCCTAAAAAGATTAAAAGACTAAAGAAAAGAACAAGAATTAAATATGTGCAAGCTGGTTAAATAAAAAGATATTTAGGGTCATTGACCCCAAGCTGGAAACTCTGTAAGGGAGAAGAATTATTTAGACTGATGTAAAGGTTTTACAGTAAAAAGTCATGTTACTTCAAAACTAAAACCTGACTTTTTACAAGACCAGCTGTGGGACAATGTGTAGCTGAGTATCCCTGATACTAATTAGCCCTATACTGATAATGTAAATTTGAGAGCCATATTCTGCATTTCAGTTTTACGTTCTGCTTTCTGTTCTTCTGAGAAAGATGTATTTGATTTACCCTTAGGACACATACTGTCCTACAATGAGCTGGCACAGCTTTTCTGCCCCATGTGCTGATGTGACATTTATATCTCATTTCTTCTTCATACTCCCTTGTCCCTTCTCTTTACAATATTGGCAGTTTACAGCGAGTGGTTATAGCAGTCTCACAGGTTGTGTCTTAGCTGATCTGTGGGTGTGAATGCAATGCTAGTCAAGATCTTGATTCCTGGTAATTCAGATAGGCAGTGGAGCTGAACAATTTAGTAGCTCTGATCTGATCCAAGTTCCTGGGTCTCATTGTCTGGAAAACAGGAGCTGAGGGAAGAAGGAAAGATGATTTGTCCCTGTCATGGAAAGTATGTTAATTAAACTGAAGTGAGTGTTTCATTATTTGTGCAGCATCTGATTTTATGAATTGTCTCTGTCATATATTCTGTGAGTTTTCCCCTCCATTTCATTCACAAATGCATGAAGAACACTGTTTGTTTCTTGTTTCTAATATATTTATGCAGTGTTTATTTGAAAAGAAAACTTTTTTAGAGCATTTTTTAATGTTTTTGAAAACACTGTAAAGTGTTTATTGTGTAACATGCAACAAAAATCTAACTTTTGCTAGTGTTTTCTACAATGAAAGTTTAATGTTTACTAAGAAACTCAACTCAAGATTCAGTTAACTAAATTTATCTGTCTACGACACAGAAGTCTATGTGTGACCTAGATTTGTTAGATCTCATTACCATCACTAGAGATCTGTATTCACATCACTCAAATGCAAATACTAGATTTGGTTAGCTGACTAGTTTTGTCAGACTTCATTGACTATACTGCCAAACATTGCATTTTCATAGGTGTCTACTGCAATTTGAGATGCTGCAGAGTGTCAGAGACAGCTGCATGGGATTAGTAGACATAACAAAATTTATGGGACATCTATATTCTAATCTGTTCACAGCAGGAGATCAGGTAGGTTACCTTGGGGAATCTCAAGCAACGTTGATGTCTACCTTTATTTAGAAACATTATATAATTTATCCCCTATATTTGCAAAGATTATAATGAGCTTATTCACATGTAGATACTTATAAGTAGACACACAAATTCATGTGTCTAAGTCTGGATTGGAATCCTGCTCATCTGAATAAATTTCAGGTCTGAATGTATGAATCATGGATTCTCCTCCTGAGGTGTTGTAGAGAAATTGAAAAGACAAAAGTTTTTGGTTCTTCAGGGATCTGCTTGATAGATGGGATGGGCCCTGGAGGGAAGAGTGGCTGTAAAAACTGATTGATATTCAAGAATCACCTATGCCAAGCTCAAGGGCAGTCCATCCCAACAAGCAGGAAGCCAGGCAAAAATGCCAGGACGTTTGCATGGATGAACAAGGAGCTTCTGACAAAACTCAAACATAAAAATGAAGTATAAAGAAGGTGGAAGCAGGGACAGGTAACCTGTGAGACATACAGATCCATGGTCTGAGCATGCAGAAATACAGTTAGGAAAGCCAGCACCCAAATGGAATTCAACCTGGCAAGGAATGTCAAAGGCAACAGGAAAGGCTTCTCAAAGTTCATAGGTAGCAAAAGGAAAACTAGGGAAAGCATGGGTCCACTGATGAATGAAATGGGGTATCTGGTGACACAGGACATGGACGAGGTTAAGGTTCTAAATGCCTTCTTCATCTCAGTCTTTACTGAGATGAAACAAAACTGGCCTTCAGGAATACCAGCCCCCATACAGAGAGCGGGGGAAAGTATGGAGCAAGGGTCCTCCTTCTTGATGGAAGAGGATCAGGCCAGGGAATACTTAACCAAATTGTACACACATAAATCCATGGGCCCTGATGGGATGTACCCATGAAAGCTGAGGGAGCTGGCTGATATCATTGTGAAGCCACTCTCAATTATCTTTGAAAGGTCATGGCAACTGGGATAGATGCCTGAGAAATGGAGGAAAGCTAATGTTACTCCTATCTTCAGGAAGGGCAGGAAGGAGAATGCAGATGACATTCTGGTCAACCTCACCTTGATCCCTGGCAAGGTGATGGAGTAACTAATCCTGGCACATGGAGCAACTTTTCCAGGCACATGAAGAACAAGAATGTGATAAAGAGTCATCAGCATGGATTCATCATGGGGAAGTCATGCTTGACCAACTTGATAAGCTTTTACAAAGAAATCACTGGTTTGGTAGACGAGGGGAGAACGGTGGATATTGTCTATTTAGACTTCAATAAGGCTTTCTATACTGTCTCTCATAAGATCCTCACAGAGAATCTGATGAAATATAGGTTAGATGAGCAGACAGTGAAGTGGATTGAAAACTGGCTGAATGGCCAGGCCCAGAGGGTGGTAGTTAGTGGCACAAAGTCTACTTGGAGGCCTGTACTCCAGGTGTACTTCCAGGTGTCATTGTGGGGTCCATTCCTGTTTAGCATCTTCACTAATGATCTGGATGATGGGGCAGAGTGTCCCCTTAGTAAATTTGCAGATGACACAGAACTGGGAGCAGTGGTTGGTAAGTCAGAGAGTTCTGCTGCCAGTCAGAAGGACCTTGACAGTCTAGAGAAATGGCATGGCAGGAACATCACAAAGTTCAGCAAGGAGAAGTGCAACGTCCTGCACCTAGGGAGGAACAACCCCATCCACCAGTACACACTGGGGACCACCCATCTGGAAAGCATCTTGGCAGAAAAGGACATGGGGATCCTGCTGGACACCAGGCTGTACCAGCAATGTGCCCTTGCAGCAAAAAGGGGCAATGGTACTCTGGGCTGTGTTAGGAAGTGTTGTGAGCAGGTTAAGAGAGGTGATCCTTCCCTTCTACTCAGCACTGGTGAGGCCACACCTAGAGTACTGTGTCCAGTTCTGGGATCCCCAGTACAGGAGACAATGGACATACTGGAAAGAGTCCAGTGAAAGGCCACAAAGATAATGAAGGGACTGGATCATGCCTCATATGAAGAACGGTTGAGTGAGCTGGGATTATTTAGCCTATAGAAGTGCAGGCTCAGGAAGGATCTCATCAGTGTATATAAATACCTGAAAGGAAGGTGCAAAGAAGATGGAGTCAGGCTCTTTTCAGTGGTGCACAGTGGCAGGACAGGAGGCAGTAGGCACAAACTGAAACACAGGAGGTTCCATTTGAACATCAGGAAACATTTCTTTACTGTGAGGGTGACCAAACACTGCAACAGGTTACTCTGAGAAGTTGTGGAATCACCATTCTTGGAGATATTCAAAAGTCATCTGAATGTGGTCTTTGGCAACTGGCTCTAGGTGTCTGTGCTTGAGCAGGCGGGGTTGACCAGAAGACCTCCAGAATGTCCTTTCCAAACTCAAACATTCTGTGATTTTGTGAAAATGAAAAATTTCAGTCTCATAATCTTGCCAGAGTTTTTTCCTTTACATAATACTAGCCAGAAAAAGTAATTAAAATTTTTTGAGGCTTAAAATAATATTTATAAAGAAGACTGAAAATCCTCTCTAAATAAAAATACTGTTGTAAGCAGAATATTCAAAATATATGAACTCATTTTATTATATGCTGTGTTTTTGAAATTAATGCTTTCAATAGTCTTGAGAGCATGGTTTTAAGAACTCCTTAATGTAGATGACTGATCTTACTTTTTTTTAAGTGCACTATCTGAAAATTGCTAAAATAAGTGCCTTCTAGAATTTAAACTGAATAAACTCTAAGTAAGCCAATTAAAAAAAAATCTCAAACATTGTCAAGCCATATGGCTTTCATGCACATTAAAGTACTATTTAAATAATAAATACTTCATAATCTTACATGACATATTTCCCTTCTGAAGAAAACGATTGTCAGGGAAATCTCTGAGGCAGAACATCGTAAGAAATGGAATAATTTCCTGAAAACAAGACAAGTCATGAAGTTCAAAGTTAGGCGTTCAGGATTTCTTAAAGAACTGCAATTCCATCTTGAGTAGCCAAGTTTACAGACCTTGATTGAGGAGGTAAAGGATAATGTGACACAAATTAAGTGACTGTGAGGAACACATATATAAGAATATCCCTTAATCATTGGTGACTGATTGCAATTGAGAAGAAAGGGATGAAAGAAACAAAAATGTAATTAAGTAAATACTAAGAGGAAAAGACATGGAATAATATCATCTCACAAAAATTGCAAGCATTTGCAGAGTGTCAAATTTCCTTTTAAATTTAGGTCTCCATAAAATGCTACTGTACATAATGTTAAAAATTACTATTCAGATTGAAATCTGGTTGGAGAGTGAAAAATGAAGGGATATATTCAAGCACTTAATTGCTGAAGTTAGACCTCTAAACAAAACTAAATAGGCATTTAACTTGACTTTTAAATGTTTGTGACAAATGTTAAAATTAAAATTAATTTTTTCATTAAAATTAAAACATTAAAATTAAAATTAAATATAATTAATCTTATCCTCTTTTCTTACTTTTCGTATAAGAAGTACCAAAACCAAAACAAACTGAAATGTTTACTGACCTATGTATGTATCCACTTAGCAGCCATTTTCTCAGACTTTGTCTTGCTCAAATGAAATGATAAGCCTTCTTCTCAACTGCCTTCCAAAAGAACATCTGGCCTCATTCTTCTTTCTTTCTTTTTTTTCCCTTTATTTAATTTTGATGGTCTTATTTCAGAGTCTAGCTGGCAGTAAATATCTAATTCCTTTTTCACCCAGTCTGTGACTTCCCCACTTCAGATACTCTCAATACACCTGTGGAAATGAAAGAATGTGCCATTATTGAGTTTTATAATGAAAGAACTGAACTGTTTCTCACCAATCTTAATTGCTGAGAAAAATTGCGCATTGAACTAATTGCAAATTGAACTAATATTATCAAAGACAAAGACAAAATGTGAGAGAAGACATACAAATCAAACCGTTTGCTGGTTTCAAATGATGTTGCTTTGTATATTACATTGAAAAGACCATATTTAACCCCCCCTAGACACTGTTTCCATGTGAATCTCAACTCTAAAGGGGATCTGTCTCTCTGTATGTTTATATAAAATACATATGCAAGGAATAGAAAAAATCAGAGTTGTTTCATGGCTTGCAGTCTTGTTTTCAGATGTGGCTGGGAAGAGTATCAGTGTGGAACTCAAAGACTCCTGCTTCAGAAAGAGCCCCAGATTTAGATGTAGGTGTACATGTCCAGATAGGCCCTCTGTGAGGCATTAAGATGTGCAGCATGCTTTTTCTGTGGCAAGGAAGTGCTTTTTAAGAGAGGTGGAAACATTGCCATAGACTCATAAAGCAATTTAGGGATTCAAACAAAAGAAAAAGCTGCAGGCAGGCTCAGTGAAATATTATGGGCCTTACCTCACACATCCACTTGTTAAAGGTAGGATTTTTAATTGCTCTTGCAACTGTTTACATTTAAATCAACTGGCAGGTTTTACCCTAGATACACTGAGGCAGAAACACGTTAGTGTTGAGTGTCAGTGACAACTTCAGTTTTCATCAATGATCTGGATGCAGGAGTGGAACACATCCTTTGCAAGTTCATTGATGATACTAAACTGGGAGGTTTTGTCTGGAGGGATGAGAGGCCTTGCAGAGAGATCTAGATACATTGTAGCTTTGGGCAATCATTAACGGCATGAAGTTCAATAAAGGTAAATGCCAGGTTGTGCACCCGGGATGGAGTAATGCCGAACACAGGTAAAGGCTGGGAGACGAGTGGCTGGAGAGCAGCTCAGCAGAACGGGATCTGGGGTTGCTCAATGACAGCAGGCTCAGCATGAACCAGCAGCGTGCCCTGGCAGTGCACTTGGGGTGCACAGCCAGTCAAAAGAGGTGATTCTCCCACTATATTAGTGCTGGTGTGGCCTCACATTGAATATTGTGGGCAGTTCTGGGCTCCACAATATTAAAAGGATATTAAGATACTTGAATGCATCCAGAGGAGGGCAACAAAGCTAATAAAAGGGCAGGAAGGCTTGTCCTGTGAGGAGAGGCTGAGGACACTTGGGCTGTCTGGTCTGGCGAAAAGGAGGCTAAGAGGCGACCTCATTGCTCTCTGCAGCTTCCTGAGGAAGAGAAATGGAGAGGGAGGTGCCGGTCTCTGCTCCCTGGTGACCAACGATAGGATGTGCAGGAATGGCACAAAGCTGTGCCAAGGCAGGTTCNATATTTTTTTTTTTCTGGAATGGTCTCCTGTGCAAGCACTGGATTATCATGCATTCCTGTAAATGTCTGTGGTAATTTGCTACGGCTAAAAGGACTTATGTTGCCATTTACCACATGTTTCAGCAACAATGACCATTCAGATCTTGTATTTTGTGTATTCATTATCTCCTGTCTTGTAAGTTTCTCTCAGAGGAAGGAACAACATAAGACACTATGCATTGTCAGTGCTGACAATGGCAAATAAAAGCTGCAAGGTGCTATGTTGTATTTACCTTTGACCGCAAGATTTTCTGTTTGGATTTAAAAATTTTGCTTCTCAGAAATTTGCTAGTCTGAACCACAGCTGTTTCCCATACAGATCAAAACTGCATTTGGCATACGGAATCATTTCCTCATGTCCATCTGATTTTCATGTACAGTCATATATCTGAATGTTTAAGGGAGAAGTCTGCGGATCTACTGAGGGTGGTTAAGCTGAGAATTGTTTATTTTGAACCCCAGTTTTCTTTGGCTTCCCCCTCCCCCCCAAGAATATCCTTTTCCTACAGAAAACTTAAACAAAAACAAAAAACTCTAAAGCTAAAACTTAATAAAATGATCTGAGGAAAACTACAGGTAGAGGAAAAGTGAAGGAGAATCTTAATAAAATAAACCAAATAAAATACCCTGTGTGAAATTCTGGCTCCGAGACTGCAAGAAACACTGTATTTCTTGTATCTTCTTGATTGCTATCAATAAAATCAGTAATTTCATTAAGAAAAAAATGATGATGACTGCAAGTTATAATACTAGGGCAAATAAAATTTGCAGTAGTAGTACTTTAAAGTGTTGATAGGGAAGTTCCCAATTTACCTAGTTATGATTTGGGGCTGTCAAACAGGATTATACAAATGTAAAGAAGATGTATGGGTTATAATCCTATGAGCACATAATTTTTTATAGTTATAGATTTCTAGCATGGCTCATGCAAAGCTGTCACAGCAGATTTCATGCTTTTAATGAATGAACAGAGCTTCACAACACCTTCTGGATATTATGGGTAAGGATTGTTGTAACCAGTAACTAAAGTGAGTGAGATTAAGAAATTTGTTCACGGACATAATGAAGATCCAGATTTACATATTATGTTCACATATTCCCATATGGATTCCTACACTAACAACACAAACCACAGAACACCAGAGAGATAATAAATACAAAAAAACTAGGTAATGTATAATTGTGCATTAATTTATAACTTCAGTGCATTGTCCTCATGACCAGTACACTGGTTTCATTGACCTCTTGAGTTCTTGGCTCACAACTTATTAATCAGAAACATAGCTACACAGGAAATTACTTTTTGTTATCATAAGTTTTTTTGTGTGTGTGTGTGTGTGTGTTTGTTTGTTTATTTTACTTTACTATATATTTCCTGTCTTTGATGTAATATCAAAATCTGATATTTTGGGGAACTAGTTTAAATATGTATTGAATTGCGGCAGTTAAAAAGATTCCGTCTATTTAATTCTATTTTATATTTTTTTCTGTTACACATTAATTCTCACTTTCAGTTAAAATATCTAGAAACTTCTTTTTCTATCAAGATTCTGATATCTGTCAAAAAGTTCAGATTATTTTATAATTCCAGAGCTCCTTAAAAATAGAAAGAAGAGACTTGTGGAAAAGAAGTCTTACTCTTTCTTCAGTTTTGTTTTTATGTTGGCATTCTGATTTAAATATCTGACCTGCAAATTCCCAGTCATTTTTAATTAATGTTCAGGATTCTGTAAGTAGATTGATGTAATGTCTCTGTATACTATACATATTAGCAAAAGAGAATTTCTTTATTGATCATGTGTTGGAAATTTAGTGTATTCAAAATAACATTCTCAATCATATAAATGTTTCAAATCTCATAGATTTTATCATTCTTTCTTTGTAGCTCCATTTGTCTGTGTTGTAATCAGTAGTGATAAATTCAACAAAGAATGTAAACGTCAAGGACTGTAGGTTTTTTAGAACCAGGAAACTAGTCTCCTAAAAGGAATATATAATACAGAGTTGGCTGCCTGAGCTACTTAGACAAATTTGAAAAGTTGCATCATATTCCAAATTGCAAATAGTCTCTTAGCTTCATCATGCCGGCACATTCACAAGAACAGAGGAGGACAATTCTGAGGTACGGTCTTTGGCTCCTGAAGAAATAGATCTGAACTTGTGAGGTGCTATGCCTAACAGCTTTAATTTATTCTCAGGAAGTGTAATTAGCTGAAAGCCAACATGGGAATGCCATGGCTCTCCTGTTTCTATTTCTAGAAACAGAAAGGTGCAAACATGGAGATAACTTTGCCTTATATCAGTAAAGATACATTGAAGCTGGATGTTAAACCAAGATTTGCATAGACCATGCCAATTAGAAAAGCCTAAGTATGGGAATTAATCCCTGTTCTCCAGAGTTAGAGTTTTGATTTGTGGCTTCCTTTTCAGAATTAGGGAACTGCAACCCTTATGAGAAACAATAGACATTTGAAACAAATACTGAAATACCACAGCCAGGGTCTGCCTTTTCTTTTGTGGTAGTGTGCATAGATAGCTGTGTTAAGTAGAACACTCAGGAAATGTGAGTTAACAGTTCATTGTCCCCAAAATTTGTTGTTGAAAATTTAAGACTTAAGAAACCTTCATTTCAGCTAGCTGATTTGCAGGCTGGATTCAAGTCTGGGTGCTGTACTGAGTCAGCATGTTACCTGTCTTTCAAATGGAAATCTGAAGTCTGCAGTAAATTTTCTACAAAATCCTGAGGACTCTGTATTACATCCTAAATATGTGAACAAAGTAGTTTCATGCGAGCCCACCAGTTTCAGGATGGTTTTCTAGCTCATTAGAACGTTTCTAGTGTATTTGAACAAAATAATTTCTTCCCTTTACCTACTTTTTCACCTCTTCATATGTATTTCCTTAATTCTTAACATTTTTCCTATTTTATCCTCCTTATCTATTAATTTCATTTTCCTCTTGCAATCAAAATCAATGTAAATTTCAGCTAAGAGGAGATATGTTGAGGACACTGAGAAAGGTAGGCATCTGATTGAGAGGAAGTAGATACTTCCAGGGTACTTTCAGGGCAACCATCATTTTATTCTTTGCAGCCAGATTAATTGTGTCCCCACATGCCTATTTATTTCTAACACTGCTACAGTGAAAGCTAGAGTTATTAGCTCAGACGTAATTGCCAAAACCATGGATATCTGGCATTAGATGAAATGAATACCACCAAAAATTAATAGATAGGTAGAAGCGAGAGGCCTGTGTAAACATTTGCATTGGGAAAAGAGCTGTAGCATGGAGTTATTATATGCTTTATTCATTGGCCAGTCAATATATGTATGCCATATTACATGGCAAACTAGTGTGTGTGTTTTCCAAAGTTCACCACTGAGCATCCTGCCTCTGGCCCAGCTGATAGCTGTGGGATGGATGTGGCAAGGAGCTGAAGGCAGCACACGGACAACCAGGTGCATACTTAGGAGGTGGTAAGTGCACCCAGGAAGCTGGGCTTTGCATGGTAAGGCCGGAGGGCTGCAAATATGTAGGAACATGGTAGAAATGTGGGGTATGATGTGGCAGAAATACAGTGTGAGTCAAGCAGCAATGTATGTTTCCCCATCTATTTATGGTAGTATCATAGTGATTTGCCTCTCTTGTAATATTTTACAGACTGCCTGGATTCTAGAAGATATCTGAAAGTTTTCTTATGTTTCTTATTTTCACTTTTGGTTCCCTGGCGTATACATAAAAATGCCTTTTAAAATGAATTTGTGGGTAGGCAACCTTCCATTTCAGACACAGATGGTACATCTGCATTTATTATTTAGACATGTTAAGTGGAACCTATTGTAACTATAGTTTGTTCTCTCTGACTTATTAAATTTGGATATGATACAGTGACTCTCTTCTTTAGAATATCAATGCATTTGTGCTCTATTACCAAGCTAAAAACACACACACACATAAAACTACTGAACCCCTTTGCTTCAGTTGCTGTTCCACAGCCATTTTGTCTGCAGAGATTTTACTTATTAAAGAAAGTGTTGTCATTGCCTTGTTGTTCATCAAGCATGTGATCAGTTTTAGCTTAAAGAGTGTGATGTACTGCTGAAAAATGCTTTTCCTTCCTGCTGCAGTTATGGCATATCTGACTGAATACTCATTTCAGTAGGTTTGTGACTTCACTGGAATTTTTGCTGGCCAGATGACCTGTGATTCTCAGTTTGAATGTGTGTTTTGTTTTGTTTTGTTTTTTGCCTTTTTTTTCTTTTTTTTTTTCTGCCCTGCTATTCTCTTCTTTGAATTACTTCACAAACACTAGTTTTTCATTCAGACTAAATTTTTCAAAAGCTGAGGTTTGCAGTTAAGTAATTTTGTTGCATTTTGGCTCAGGATAAAATTAAAGGTGTTTTCCACTTCAGTCTATGTATTATTTAATCAATAGTTTGTAAATTATTCTGGAGTCTCAGTTCTTTGAATTGCCTTCTCTATTTTCACAAAAATAGTCCCATATGCCTAGACCCAAGAAAATTATTTTGAATATATGTTTAAAAACAGAAGAACTACCAAAGATTTAAAAGGGACATAACAAAGGATTTAAATTTGTGAACATATTTTATTACCTCTTCACATGAGTCACACAGAACAATAACTAGTTGTTATTTAATAGTAATAGTTAATTATTCATGATGAAGAATGCCATCTACAGCAACGACTTGTTATATCTTTTCCAAAACACAGTGGAATGAACATTCACGAGAACTAGGATGTCAAGTAGACTTTTACATGGTTTTCTTTTTGTTTGTTTGTTTGTTTTTCTGAAGCTATGAAGTTTCTATGTAAAACAGAAAGGCTATATGCAAAATTTAGAAAACTTTGGAATTATAACAATTTCTTCTTTCTAGCCTGCAGAGTGCTATTGAGATCATACAATACCACATGCTGGGGGGCATAATCCTGATGTGTCCCTCTTGCTCCCAGCTGTGACGCTTTAGATGTGATCTTTGTGGCCTGTATAAAAGCTGGTCTTCACTGTTAGCCTCCATTCTTCAACTTTTCTGCAACAGAACCTTGGAAATAAAGATGTAACAGGCTGCTGTTTACCATGCTAGTACTTTATCTGCACTAGATAGATACACTGATGTAAGTGATAGAACATTTCAAGCTGTTATTATTCCTTTACCTCCTGAAAAAGTTTCTTTGAAAATCTATTGCACTTTGAAGAAGTATTTTTGCTGGTTCTATTGTAACTTCATATTTCAGTAGTTACTTGGGCAAAGTAGTTACTTGCAAAGTCAGGAAAGAAGACAACCAACAGGATGGTAGTTAACATACCTTGGTATGCCTCCTAAAATGCCTACTAGCTGAAATTGTAGTCACTAAATTTTGCCCACAGATTTACGACATTTTGTAATTTTTTCTTCTAGTGTTTGTTTTATAGGAAAAAAATAATTCATAAATCTTAGGCTGTATAACTATATTTTTAAATTGACAGTAGACAAGAAGACTCCTGTAATTATGTGTGTTTTTAATAAAACTCCCAACAGAGTAAGAGAATTAGATAATTAGAATTAGACAAGGAGAGAAAAATAGAAAGGCAGAGAAAAAAAAGTTAAAGGGAGAAAGTGATAGAGGTGGAGAGAGAGAGAGAGAGAAGGAGAAAAAGAGAAAGGGAAAAGAAAAATAACAAAGTGAGAGAGGGAGAGAAAGGGAGAAAAAGGGGGAGAAAGAAAGAAAGAGAAAAAAGAAACAAAAAAGAAAGAAAGAAAGAGAAAAAAGAAACAAAACAGAAAGAAAGAAAGAAGAAATGAAAGAAAAAAGAAATGAAAGAAAAAAGAAACGAAAGAAGAAAGGAAAGAAAAATATTAAGACTAAATTCCATATACACTGTCAGCTACTGGAAATGAGGCATATAAGTGGTTTACCAGAGTAATTAGTGCTCAATGTTTTTTAAAATGTGATATACAGTATTCAAAATGTTGGTTAATTATGCCTTCTGTTAAAAATTGGAAAATTATTTCCAGATATAGTTAGCTTTCTACACTATCCCTTTCAATGGGACTACACATCCTTGTGATAAAGCACACATTTGTAGTAGATAGTGTGCTTGCTATTTTAATTTGGGGAAATAAATCTCAGTTTTTTACTTTTTTTTCCTGGAAAAACTATAAGAAAAGTAGTTTTAAATGTTGTTCATCTCAAGCGGAGTGACACAGCCCTCTGTTTCCTGTGGGTGCACAATGCACATTCTCAGTGGTTTATTCTAAGTGCTTCCATAACTGAAGGACATATGCATAAAAAAATCTTAGGCAAAGATAAAGACAGTTTGTTATCATTGCTCTTTAATATGTGAATTGAAACCACATTGTTTGATCTACTGGGAATAACTGAAGAAATACATTGGAATGTTAAATATTAGCTAATCAGATATGTGGCATGGAAATCTACACATTTTCAGAACTGATGGTTTCATTTTCTTAATCAGAAATTGTTCAAGTGTTTGCATAATAATCAAGTAAAGGGCAGAGGCTTATTGTTTTATTCTTTTGCTTGTTTGTTTGTTTTCCTTTTAAGGAATGGTAACAACATTGCAATACTGAGCATTTATTGTTCCATAGTATATGAAAAAGCTATCATTTTCCAGGCTTTTATATGTGAACTATTTTGTACATCAGCATCAAAAGCAACTCACAAAATTGTATAAATGAAAATTTCTTGTCCAGGTAATTTAGCTCATATTTATGTTTAGCTGAGTAATATTTACACTGGAACTATGGTAGGCAGCATAAAGAGAAAAAAAATTCATAAAACACTGTGAAGGTCATTAATTTTCTTGAACCAAATATGGATGACCAGAAATGTTGGCAGGTTGGAAAACATTCTAAAGAATGCAAACTTGCTCTGTTTTTATACTTTTCCCTGGACATCCTTCACTGATTACTGTCAGATAAAATTCCAAGTCTACATGGACTTGTCCTTCAACCCAATCTATAGATTCTTAAATTAAAAAACAGTGTTACTAATCTGTGGAGGTAAATATACAATGAGTGTTAATCTGTACTTTCCTATTTTAAGAAAGTCTTCAAAATAAAATGCGATAGTAATAAAAAGTGAGAAATGTGTTTCAGTTTAGGATAGACCACAACTGGTGCTCAGCAGAAAAAAAAAAAAAGTTTTCCATAAAGATTTTTCTGTGCCACTATTGTAAATACATTTGTTGCTTTATGTCTGTTCATATCAATCCGAATTTGTTAAGAAGAGAATTTTATTTAAGAATCTGATCAAAAATATTGAAATAGACCACCATACCAGCTTGCTTAGCAATATTGTTCCAAATTCAAAAACTTATACTTTAAATGGTAAGTTCCATTTTGCATGTGAAGAATGGGATCACAACTTTGGGAAAGTAGAGCAAAGGTGATGCATGTGAACAAGCAGACAGCTTTAGAATTGTAATTGCAGACCACAGACTTCTAAATTCTGCTTCAATCTTCTTTTTGCTGCAGAATTTCACAGCAAAATCCCCAGCAGAAGAGTACGGTAAGGCAAGAATATACTCTGTCACTTATCACTTCTGTTTAATGTGCAGTGAAGACTAATCATCCATACTCAAATTTCACTTATAAGGAAAAAAAAAAGAAACTTAGCAATAATTAAACTCTATGAAAAGTGGGGATCAGATGATTCATAAAAATAGATACAATAGTGTTGAGGTATGGAATACTAAAAATAGCATAGAGAAAAAGTGTATATGGTTTATTGGCATAGCAGATGCAGAGGAATCACTTTGTTACCAGTGCCATTTCAGTACTAACATGGCAGAACCTGTGGTCAGATCTTTAAGGAACAAACTATACTGGAAAAGATGTCTCTTTAGTATATAAAGAAATGAATGCACATAAGAAATTTAAGTTTTCCCTAGTCTTCCTTTGAGAGTTCCTGTCCTGATTCTGCAACCACGTCTCTTTTGCCTACTTGACTATTTTCCAGTAGCTGCATTACAAAGCTCATATCCCAAACAAGGAGACTTTGATTCAAATAAAGTACCCAAAGCTTGTTCTTGAAAAGAATTCAAGCTGAGATTTCTCCTCTGATAACATCTTTTCTGATGTCTTGGCAAGCTTCCTGTCTCTGGGGTTACAAACCTTAAACCAGGAAAGATCAGAGCTTTACGGCCATCGAATTCTTTTTTTTGTTGTTGTTGTTTGTGTTTTCTCTGAGCTGCTATTAATACACCCTCATGTCTGAGGGATTGCAAGGAAACTGATGAATCCCCATTCAGGTTTCTTTCTAAAATCTTTAACAGTACCCTAGGTAGAAATTCTCCTCTTTGATATGAAATCCTAGAGAATTTACTCTTGACAAGCAAGTTCTGGAAGCCTTCATTCTCTGGAATTCAAAGGACTAATACTTTTGTCTCTGTATTTTTGAACTGCTGAAGTCATTCCATAATGTCTAATTCATAGTCAAAGTCCAGATTAATTTTATTCTTTGTTTCTCTAAACATATTGAAAATACATTTTCAAAATATAAAATATCTACCAGCCTGAGATATGAATAGTATATATATATTTTAATTGTAATACTTCTTTTTTTTTTTTTTAAAAAAAACCTCTTTATATTATTTTTGTGACTGTTTTTTTCAGCATCACTTTTGGTAGGGTCTTCTCAGTACAGCTCTCAATGATGTTTCTTTTACAGAAGTATCATATTGGACAATAAGGACCCTTTGCTGTCTGCCAACAATTTCATTTCCTCTATGTGTGCCAGAGAAAGCCTATTTTAAATTTTTCCCCAATGAAAAACACATTTTAAGTTTAACTAAACAATATATATGCTTGCATTAACATTCTTTTTTTGTTTTGGAAAAATCTATTTTTTTGTTTGATACTTTTTTTTGGTTGTTTGTTTGGTTTTTGGTAACTTTTTTTTTTTAGATTTATAAATAAAATGATATCTTGATTTGAAATACTTAAAATATTTTTATAGTAAGAACAATTACTGAAAATAAAAAATGCTCTATGAGAGCTACAAATTGTTTTCCAATTTGGGATTTAATACGTAAAAAGATCTTAGAAAAAAATCCCTCGGTTTTACAGTTTAGCCAGAACTTCCTGTGTTTCAGTTTGTGCCCATTGCCTCTTGTCCTGTCACTGGGCACCACTGAAAAGAGTCCAGCCCCATCCTCTTGACACCCTCCCTTCAGATATTTGCACACATTGATAAGATCCCCTCTCAGTCTTCTCTTCTCCAAGCTAAACAGGCCCAGCTCTCTCAGCCTCTCCTTGTGTGAGAGATGCTCCAGTCCCCTCATCATCTTTGTAGCCCTCTGCTGGACCTGCTCCAGGAGCTCCATGTCCCTCTTGTACTGGGGAGCCCAGAACTGGACACAATACTCCAGGTGTGGCCTCACCAGGGCTGAGCAGAGGGGGAGGATCACCTCCCTCGACCTGCTAGCAACACTCCTCCTAATGCACCCCAGGATACCATCGGCCTTCTTGGCCACAAGGGCACA
>VXAA01006238.1:245606-308380 GCA_013399115.1 Anseranas semipalmata | reverse complement strand
TACCCACCAAGTGGCCCATCCATTAAATCAATGTCTCTCCAATTTGGAGACAAGGGTATTGTATGGAACAGTATCAAAAACTTTGCACAAGTCCGGGTAGATGATGTCAGTTGCTCTTCTCCTATCCACCAATGCTGTAACTCTGCTGTAGAAGGCTACCAGATTCATCAGGCAAGATCTGCCCTTAGTTAAACCACGTTGGCTGTCTCCAATCACCTCCTTGTTTTCCATGTGCCATGTGTTTTCCATGTAGCATAGTTTCCAGGAAGATCTGCTCCACGATCTTGCCGAGCACAGAGGTGAGACTGACTGACCTTTTTTGGTTTTTCTTTCTTCCCTGTTTAAAAAAGGGGGTTATGTGTCCCCTCTTCCAGTCAGTGGGAACTTCACTGGACTGCCACGACTTCTCAAATATGATGGACAGTGGCTTAGCAACCTATCTGCCATTTCCCTCAGGACCTACGGATGCCTCTCATCTGGTCCCATGGACTTGTACATATTCAGGTTCCTTAGATGGTCTCAAACCTGATCATCTCCTACAGTTGGCTGTTCATTCTCCCTGTCCCTGCCTTTGCCTTCTGGGACTTGGGCTATGAGACTAGAGCTCTTGTTGGTGAAGACTGAGGCAAAGAAATCATTGAGTACCTCAGCCTTCTCCATATTCCAGGAAACCAGGTCTCCTGTTTCCTTCTGAAAAGGGCCCACAATTTCCCTGGTCTTCCTTTTATCACTGATGTACCTATAGAAGCCTTTCTTGTTGCCCTTGATGTCCCTGGCCAAATTTATTTCTAATAGGTCTTTAGCTTTCCTAACCTGATCCCTGGCTTCTTGGACAATTTCTCTGTATTTCTCCCAAGCTATCTGTCCTTGCTTCCACCCTCTGTAGGTCGTCTTCTTCTTCTGCTTGAGTTTGGCCAGGAGCTCCTTGTTCATCCATGCAGGCCTCCTGGCATTTTTGCCTGACTTCCTCTTTGTTGGGATGCATCGCTCATGAGTTTGGAGGAGGTGATCCTTGAATATTAAGCAGCTTTCTTGGACCCCTCTTCCCTCCAGGGCTTTGTCCCATAGTACTCGACCAAGCAGATCCATTAAGAGGCCAAAGTCTGCTCTCCCGAAGTCCATGGTAGCAAGCCTGCTGTGCTCCCTCCTTGCTGCCCTCAGGATCCTAAACTGCACCATTTCATTTCACCGTGCTGCAGCCAAAGCTGCCCTTGAGCTTCACATTACCCACCAGCCCCTTCCTGTTGGTAAGATTGAGGTCCAGCACAGAACCTCTCCTCATTGGCTCCTCTATCACTTGGAGAATGAGTTATCATCCATTCCAGGAACCTCCTGGATTGCCTAAGCCCTGCTGTGCTGTCCAACAGGTATCGGTGTGCTTGAAGTCCCCCATGAGGACCAGGGCTTGTGAATGTGAGGTTGCTTTTATCTATCTATAGAGGGCCTCATCTGCTTGGTTTTCCTGATCAGGTGGCCTGTAGCAGACCCCCACTATAATGTCCCCTGTCCCTGCCCTCCCTTTAATCCTGACCCATAAGCTCTCTGTCAGCTCCTCATCCATCCCCAGGCAGAGCTCCATGCACTCCAGATGCTCATTGATGTAGAGGGTGACGCCCCCTCCTCATCTCCCCTGCCTGTCCTCCTTAAAGAGCCTGTATCCTTCCATTCCAACACTGCAGTCATGGGAGCCATCCCACCACATCTCTGTAATGCCAACGAGGTCATAGCCCTGTAGGCATGTGTACATCTCTAACTCCTCTTGTTTATTTCCTGTACTAGGTATGTTAGCACATAGACATTTAAGTTGGGCCCCTGATGAGGCTGACACTGGCTGGAGTGTCTGGAATTCCTTTGTGCTGCTCTTCGGGTGCTCTCCTGCTGACCCGTGACTCTTCTCCAGATGCCCTTCTCTGGGCATCTATCACTGACACTGGCATCAAACTGGGAGGAGTGGGATGGACTGAGGTTCCCCTCCCCCAGCAACTCTAGTTTAAAGCCCTCTTCACCAGCTTGGCAAGCCCATGACTGAAGATGCTCTTCCCCTTCTCTGACAGGTGGACCCCATCAGCCCCCAGCAGACCAGGTTTCTCAAAGCGTGTTGCTATGGTCTATGTCTGAGCATTTGTAACAAGTTGGTTTATATCACAATTATTTTTTAGTTGTTAGTTATCATCTAGTAGCCTTGAAGATCTTTGGTGACATTACACTATGTATCAGGCGTTTTTGTTAAGGACAATTTTCTCCTGAATTCTCGAATTTATTTCACTTCTCCAAAAGATTCTTTATTGATAACAAAGGAATGGGAATGAGTTTTTCTGCCAGAACAAATAGTTTTATACAAACTTTGCTTTTACTATGAGGTAACCAAGGGCAAAAACACAGAAACCTTTTCCCCTCAAAGGAACTGAAGTTCAACAATTCTCTGTACTGCTACAGCTGTGTTACTAGTGTAACAAGGTCTTTACTGTATGACTCAAGCAGGGATCCAGAGCACACAAAAGAGTCAGGGAGTCCAAGTATGACTCAGGCTTAAAGTGTCAGTGGAGCCTCATATAGATAAAATGACAATGTTGAAGGAGCAGAATAGCTAAAATTTGTAGTGGGTCACAAAGGATGTTTAACATAATGAACATTGAGATTCTGACCATTTTACTACAGTTTCCTGCTTTACCCTTTTCAATAAATGTTGGAATCTTTTACTTAAAGGAAGGAAGGGAGGAGGGGAGGAATGGAGGAAGGACACAATAAACTGTCCAGATTTTCTGTTCTTAACTAACCCTTGAAGTTCCTTGGCATCAGATTAAATACATATATATATAAAATATAATGAAATAAGTTGAAGTAAGAAGCTCAAAACAACTATCTTTCTTAAAAACAACTATTGAAAAAGTCCAGGAATACAGAAAGTAGACGAGAAGAGGGAAGAAACTTTTTATTCTCATAATCTATTTATCATTAGCAAAAACCCATGGCATGAGAGTAATAACTCCCTTAGACAAAGCATCAACAAGCTATCAACATGTGAAATGAGAAAGCATTATTATTGTTTCTGTAGTAGCATTTGAGTATGAACATTATATAAAATATATATTCAAAGAACAGAGATAACAATATCCTCCAAAATCCACTCTGTAAACTGCCAAGAGTACCCATCATGCCAAGTCAGAGGCAAACCTGCAATCATTGCAACCTTGTGCAGCCACGAGATGGCACCCGGAGTGATAGTCTGCAAAGCTCACGCCAGGGCAATGAGGTGCCTTAATTACAATTTCCATTGAACCATACACAATTCCTCTTTAGTCCCAGCAGTTGCACCCTCTGATACGTTAATGAAGGACAGGAGTACAATCTTAAATTGACTTTCAGAGACAGAATACCAACTATAAAGGGAAGGAGAAAAAAAATAAACAATTGCAAGCAGACAATGAGAAGCATAAAGAGAAAGCAACGAGCAATCAGAAGGACTATAGTCAACCTTTTGCCTCAGTCATACCAGTTTAAATCTTGCATATTCTAGAGTAGCATCATTTCTGAAACAATAAAAAAATATATATATAAGACTGAACCTTTAGATTTATAATCTCTTGTCACAGCATTGGATAAATTTTGCCTTTGGGAGTCTCAACACAGTGATAAAACTGTTTATTAGGAATTTAACAATTACCACAATGGGAGGGGGAAGACTGGAATATCACAACCCACATCATAATCCCAACAGATAATTATTTCAGACATAGTTAAAGATAATACAATATGGATGTTTTTAGTCTGAGAACACAATGACATGATGTTCAAGGAAATGCATTGTCTTTATACAGAAAGTGAAATGAAAAACACTTTTTCATGTTTGTTGTTACGGCTTTTAACTATTAATATACACTGCCTCTGCAGCAAGAGACAGTTTATTTTGTTTCCTTACTTGTTTGCAAAGTATCAGCCACCCAAAGAATGCTGTAAAAATGAAAACAGCAACCATGGGGAAAGTAAAGAAATTCAGGCTTCATTGCTAAGCTTGACCAGCTGATAAGTTTCAAGAAAGAAATCCAGGTACCACAACTTATTTTCCTCACCTCACATGAACTCTTCCCTTGCTGACTATGCCATACTCTATAAGCTTTAAATTCTTCTCTATAAGCATCAGTAAATCTGGCTAAGAAGCCTGACAAGGATTACTCCTGAATATTCTAATTACAGTGGCCTTTGTATCATCTCTTGTATTATCATTCCTCTTGCACACTGATTCAAGACAGCTGGGAGAGTCTAATCCCTGTTTGCTGAAACCATCCCTTACAAGCTGCTTACAAATGATCTGAAATCGAGAAAAGATACAGGTGGCTTAAAAATACTTAACGTTGCACTGCCAAACAGAGCTTGGACAGAGAGGTAAGTCTCCACCAACACTTTCTTCATATTATGCTACACCAGTTGTTACAATTAGAAATATAGTAACACTTTTCAATACCAGCTGCTGTTTAATGGAGCTAACATCCACAGATCTTCATTACAAATGGGAAAGAAATTAAAACTTAAGTAAATAAATAGGAAGCCTAGGTAAAGAGATGAATTCTTCAATAGAATCATTTAAACAAAATCTGTTATCTTCTTAAAATCTGCAAGATTCAAGCCAAATGAGCCAAGTCAAAATAAAATAACTCCAAGTCAGAATGATGTCTGTTCAGTATCTGAGATGTTTACTTTTTCTTGATCATGACAATGATGTAAGTTAACACAGAGACATGAAGGGCCTGGTTATTTCCCAACACCGTTGTACTCGTGTTCTGAAATGAAGGCTGAGGCTAACTACCTGAAAATATTGACTTTCTTATGATATAATGAAATAAATACCAGACATTCTGAATGCTGCCACACCTATGGAGTTATTGAAAAATATGTTACTTGAAAAAAAAAAAAAAAAAAGAGGCTGTCCTAAAAGTTCATAAACTGGAGACTTTGTTTGTTTGTTTTGTTCTTAATTAAAGAATAGAATCAAACTCAAAGATGCTTTTCAAACTGCTTCAACTTTGTATATAAGTAAATCCTAGACCTACTACATTAGGACCAAGAAAACTCTTCTGGTTACTGTCTAGTTCATTACAGAAGACTGAAAACAAACTGAAAAAAAGTTGCTGAACAATGTCAAAATCAAAGAGCAATTTTCCACTGACTTTTATGAAGTCTGGATTTTACCCAAGTTTTCTAAACAAACCAAAATATTCATCTACCAAAGAGGACAGTCACTGATTTATGAAAATTAATGTTATCAATATGACTATCCTAAGAGACATTTTGGTAGTGAACAGTCATGTTCTGTTCTACAGCCTGTAGAGAAATAGACAGTTCCTTTTGCAGTAAAAAACACATATCTGACTGAATTTATAACTCAGTTTCTGTTTATATGGCACCCAAAACCAAAGTCATTAAAATGACTTTTCCAAATTAGCAGACGAGTTCAGTGACAGACAAAAGTAAAGAACCTTCTAAAATCTTTTCCAACGAATCTGGCTGTCCTTCAAACATATGTATCACTTACACGGTAACACCTTCCTCTGTGTTTCACTGTACTAATTCTTTACAACAGCAAAGGCTTTCCAGGGAAGTACCTATCAATGTGAAAATCAAAGATGTGATGGACTGAAAGGCATCCAGTGGGATTATCTAGTTCATCATCCACCTTTGAAGCAAGATGAAGTGTATAACCAGTGTATACCTATACAACTCAGTGCATAAGGATTGGCTGTATGGATGCATTCCAACAGTTGCAGTCAGTGGCTTGATATCTAAGTGGACACCAGTGACAAGTGGTGTTCCTCCGGGGTCAGTACTGGGAATGGCAGTCCCAGTACTATTGCACTATTTAACATCTTTGTTGGCAACATGGACAGTGGGATCGAATGCACCCTCAGCAAGTTTCAATCTAAACCATTCTATGATTCTATGACAGCCCAGGCAGATGTTTTCATGACCTGTTCTTAAAATCTCCTTAAATAAATCCTTTCTCTACAGATTGATTGTTATTTCTTTTCCCAACTGCAGAACTGATAAATCCTCCTGATAACATTTTTGATGTCTGGACGATCTTCTGTTTCCCTATCAATGGTTTCTCATAGCAATAAGGCAAACCCAGTACTTTCAGCTTTCTATACATAAATTAATTGTTCTTATTTGAAACCTGTTGCTATTCTTTAAACACTACATCATTTTTAAAGAGGGATATGTGAGAGGGTTCATGATGCTTCTGCACACAACAAATCTGCTACTATATTCAATGCAAAAGGGAACGGAAACAGTGTCAACATAAGCACCAATAGAATGTGTTTTCTTTCCTCTGTTGGGAGCAATCCAACTATCCAATACTATATTTACTTGTTTAGCTCTGTGTCATAGATGTCAATGTTATGGAGGATTTTACACAAGGTTGACTTTCATTTAAAGTAAAAAATTACAAACAGATTACCTGAGGAGTTTAGGGAACAGAACTAGATGAATGGACCCTTTTCTGTTGAAACTTCTGCTTGGCAGTGGTGGTACACTTGCAAAGTGTGCCCACTTTTCACAAAACTCAAGCTTTTTTTGAATCTCAACTAACATGATTAATAAATTCTGAATTTCAGATATTTCAAATACTATGGGGAGGATCTTGGCTCAGCAAAAGGATGCTGGATCAAATATGGGTGCAGGAGATATCTTTTATTTGTAACGTGGAAATACGGCAAAACACTTGTTTTCCAGATTTATGGAGTTACTGCTGACTTCTCATCTGTTACAATATCCTCTTTTCTTCATTAATTTATGCCCAGAATTAACTTGTGTCTGATAATCAAATTAAATGGTATGGTCCACTAACATTAAAACTAAGTTCAGTGGGGGTATTGGTAATAGATTAAATGCGTTAAATGCATCTGATCAACCATCTTGATATATAATATCAGATAAACATCTAGGAAAATCAATTAAATGAGAGAGCAAAGACTCAATAAGGCACTGTCAAATAAGGCACCAAAAACAGAAAAAGATTTTACAGCTAATTTATCTGAAAGTCATTTCTGAGATTTTTTTCAGGACTAATGTTATTTGAAATAATTAGTATATACAGCGGATGGGTTGTAACTCTCTCCCACCAAATTATTAATGCCAATACAGTGATGAGTAATAACTACTTTGTTGCTCAAAAGATTGTCATTTTAAGGTTATGTTCTCATGCTTCCTTCTTTTCAGATATGTTTTGCACATTGTTACAGTGATCTCTCTAAACTGGAGAATATGATGAAATAGTGAAGTAATATGCTTTGCCTCTGTGTGCATAATGATTCGTCTGCTGATGTGCATTTTTGCTGATGTGCATGAGGGTGCATTTTTCTTTTTCTGTATTTTTAATTCTTCATTTTTTTATTTTTTTTTATTATTATTAATAGAACAATGAACTATCTGCAAGTTTCTCTTCAGCACATTAACTGCTCTTTCAGCATCTGTTTGTAACTCAATTCGCTTTCTATTACTAATCTACGGATGAGAATTTCCTTACATACAGATTAGCAGTGGAACCTTGCTTGCTTGTGTATACCTGAGCAAATACATTTAGAATATTAAACACCTGGTAATTAGAGGCAGATTTCTAAAATCAACATGTGCATCTACTTATCTGGGTAAATTACAAATTCCTCTCCAGTTGGACAACAGAACTAGTTCAAGGATTTTGTTTCCAGCAGAAAGATCATAGCTATGTTCATCTGGAAGTGCTTTGTATATGGGGATGTCTCTAGATATGTTAACTGGCCAATGTACATGAAGATTTAGCCTAGTTATTTTCTAATAGCTATGCCATTAGACTAGCCAAGTGTATGATAGGTTTTATTCACAGCTTTATATAATATCTATAAATCCATTTATTTTCCCTGTCGAACACTATTTCTTTTATCTCAGTGCTCTTCTCAGAAGGAGGCCTAATCTTAAAAAGTAACAGCAAAATGTCAGTTTGCACTGAGGCACCATTCACTGCATGCAGATTGTGAGAAAGAGCAATAGCTTAAAATGTTGCCTTTTAATAAACTACTGCTGTCCACTGAGAGTGTATTAAATTAACAGAATCCTAATTGAAAAAGACATTTTTTTAAAAAAAGTTTCTAGGACTAACATTGGTATATTTCTTGCCTTATAAAAAGAATTTGGCAAGAATTAAAAGTCAAATTTCTTTTCAAAACAAAAATATTATAGATTTATTCTATGTTAAAATTAAATTAATATCCTTATTGTTATTTTACTTATCAATTTATTCATTTCCCTGCTCCTGGCCATATATTGCTGAATGCTATTGCTAAACTAAGAAAAATAAAATCTCTTATTTTTCCTTTACAAATACATTTCAGGAAAATAGTTTTCTTACAAGTAGAACTGTTACAAATGTTTTTAAACTGCATTTTTTATCCAAACAGCAAATATACCCAGAGGAATACTGGGCTTATCTAAAAGTATTTTGCAGCATTTTTATGGCATTTGACAAAAATTTCTGTGCACCAGAATGAAAAAAAAAGGATTTTACAGAAGAAAAACACACACACACACACACACACACACACACACACACAAAAACCAACAGTTTAGATGTGTTTCTCAGAATAAACCTTACTGGCATTAATTTCCAGGAGCAAAATCTTTCCTATCTCCACAGTAAAGTGCTAGCAAAAACAGCAGTGGTTCTGTTGCTCACAGTTCCAGCCTCTCTTGTTACCTCTCACTGCTTACTTGCTGGTAACTCAGCATGGATAGCAATAAATAAATAAATAAATAATAAAAATAAAAAAATAAAAAATAAAAAATAAAAGTTTCTTGAGAAGATGGAGAAAATTTGAAATGGTGCCTTAACTGTTGGGAACAAAAGTAAATGACATAGATTAATGCGTAAAGACACAAAACCAAGGTGTATATAAATTGATGGATGAATTAAAATGTTAAAATTAGAAGAGAGGGGAGGAAGATAGATAATCTGTCCTTTTCATAATACATCAACATTTGCTCATGATCAGATATTTCTTAAAGCCCATTTTAGCACAAACTTCAGACTTGACTTAGTAACAAAGCTTCCTAATAGAAGAGATATAACACAAATGTCTGATCAGTCTTAAACAGAACAGTACAATTGGATGTTACTATCATTAAACTGCAACACTGCTCTGAAGCTAAAACAGAACTTCATATCCGTTACTCAGTAAATTTCTAAAAGGTAGGTTCAATAAAAATATATCCAGTTTCTGCACTACAGAATCTCACAAGGCCACAAAAGCTGTATATATTTTATTGAGTTCTGCCTGAAGCATAGATTTGTAAATGAGAAATTATTTGTTTTTGAAACCCAGCGAGAAGATATATTTTATTCTCCAAAGTTGGTTGTATTCCCCCCACCTGCTCTTTTTTTTTTTTTTTTTTTTCTTGGGCTTTACTAAGNTATCCAAACAGCAAATATACCCAGAGGAATACTGGGCTTATCTAAAAGTATTTTGCAGCATTTTTATGGCATTTGACAAAAATTTCTGTGCACCAGAATGAAAAAAAAAGGATTTTACAGAAGAAAAACACACACACACACACACACACACACACACACACACAAAAACCAACAGTTTAGATGTGTTTCTCAGAATAAACCTTACTGGCATTAATTTCCAGGAGCAAAATCTTTCCTATCTCCACAGTAAAGTGCTAGCAAAAACAGCAGTGGTTCTGTTGCTCACAGTTCCAGCCTCTCTTGTTACCTCTCACTGCTTACTTGCTGGTAACTCAGCATGGATAGCAATAAATAAATAAATAAATAATAAAAATAAAAAAATAAAAAATAAAAAATAAAAGTTTCTTGAGAAGATGGAGAAAATTTGAAATGGTGCCTTAACTGTTGGGAACAAAAGTAAATGACATAGATTAATGCGTAAAGACACAAAACCAAGGTGTATATAAATTGATGGATGAATTAAAATGTTAAAATTAGAAGAGAGGGGAGGAAGATAGATAATCTGTCCTTTTCATAATACATCAACATTTGCTCATGATCAGATATTTCTTAAAGCCCATTTTAGCACAAACTTCAGACTTGACTTAGTAACAAAGCTTCCTAATAGAAGAGATATAACACAAATGTCTGATCAGTCTTAAACAGAACAGTACAATTGGATGTTACTATCATTAAACTGCAACACTGCTCTGAAGCTAAAACAGAACTTCATATCCGTTACTCAGTAAATTTCTAAAAGGTAGGTTCAATAAAAATATATCCAGTTTCTGCACTACAGAATCTCACAAGGCCACAAAAGCTGTATATATTTTATTGAGTTCTGCCTGAAGCATAGATTTGTAAATGAGAAATTATTTGTTTTTGAAACCCAGCGAGAAGATATATTTTATTCTCCAAAGTTGGTTGTATTCCCCCCACCTGCTCTTTTTTTTTTTTTTTTTTTTCATGGACTCTACTAAGCAGACTAAAATAGCAGAAGATAGTGAAGATTTTATTTGGTTGTTTAAAATACTTCTCTGTATATCACAAAAATGCAGATGGTTTTTAGAAAGTGAAGAGTGCCATGCGATATTGTTACTGTAAGGCCACTCTTCCTAATGTTCTTGTTATGACTTTAATAGCTAAGATTATTGTGTACAGCACTTACTGTGTTAGTGAAACATGAATACAAAGATTGTTGCTGAGACAATAAAAAAGAATCTAGGAAATGCTTTGTGTTAGTTTTCTTTCCAACTCTAATATTTCTTTGTGATACATATATGGGTTATGTCTATGCAACTGTACACACATGCTCACTGGAAAGCAGTCAAGTTTCCTCTCCATTTTGAATAAAAGTATATTAAAATTATTTGTTTAGTCTTCAATAACTCACTGCTTTGGAGTCAGTGGGTAACATTCACTTAGAATAGCTATGATAAATCTGCAAGAAATACTTGTCAGAATTCATTACATCTTAGCTACTAATATAAGACTTCACCTTTCAAGAAAATCGGGAGAGAAAAAAAGAAATCGTTTAATGAAATTTGCAAGCATCTTTCCAAGAAAAGAAAAGGTCCAGAGTAACTAAAACTGTGGATTCTGCTTTTTCCTAAGCCCAGAGAGCAGTTGCTGCAGCCAGAGATTTCTGCATGTCCTCTGTAACATTGCCCAGCTCAGGGTTGTATAATTCAGGGAAGCAAACCAGAAGATTGGTGCCTCCCTGTGGAAACCTTACTGTATTTTCCCAGACAAATATCAGACCGATCCAGCCATCAAAGGTAATGTTTTTGACTGAAGTCTGAATTGAAGACAAACAAACAAACAAATCTAAAGATAACTTTAATGGAGCAAATATAAAAGGATCAAAGACACAGAGGAAAGGAGGTGTGTGCAACAGTAGCACACATTTGGAGTTAAGCTGACAAACAAAGAGAATCAAAGAGATGTAGAGGACATGATTTCTTACTTCCAAAATTTAGATATAAGTATGGGACCTAAAAAAAGACATCAAGGCATAAATCTGGGTCATTTCTCCATCACCAGAGTGAGTGTGCTGGCAGTAACACCAGCAACAACCCCACTGCACACCCTGACAGTGTTTAGGCTGACTGTGGGGCAAAAGCTGCTATCCTAAAAGCCTACTAAAACCTCAGCCACTACCAACTAAATGTTCCGCTGGGATGTCCTGCTGAGAAGTCATTATCTCCAGTTTTCCATAAACATCACCCATTATCACAGGGTTATGAAGCTGCTCAGTTCTTTCCCAGCCAAGAGTTACAAAGCCATAGGTTTGATGTGCATGTACTAGGAGAAATAACATTAAAGAGATTGTAAAGGTGGATACTGTTCATTTAGTGACTGAGTATGTTTGAAAAGGTGGGTGGGTAGGAACAGAAAAGGATATGAATGTAGTCATAGCACCACTTAGGCTATACTGAAACATGAGTTATTTAAGGGTTGAATTCTTCTCCTCATTCAGGAGGCTCACAGCAGAGGTGAACTGATTTCTGCTTTTGATGATTCCTGTACAACTCTGATGAAGAGAGCTCAGCTTTTGCTCCAGTTAATGGCATTAAAGTAAAAAGCAGATGCTACAAGGATAAACCAATCCCCTGATCTCTATCTTCAGACTAATACCAACGGAGAGCAAACATCAACATTGTTATATTAGCCTTATTATTATTAATAACAGAAAACCTCAATCTCTTAAACGCATCTCAACTGTGCTCTGCCTAGCTTTGCAGCTTGGATTTCCATTACTTTAGCAGTAGCTAACTGTTTAGGCTTTTTAAGTAACATACACAATTAAGTTATAATAAAACCAATTTGCAAGTATCATTATTCCAGTAGGCAATTGAAAATTGTTTCTTGCAGAGTTAGTGCATTTTTACAGTAAGAATAGTTTTTAACAAGTCCTAGGACAATATCAGTTTGTCATAATCAGTAAATAGCATCTCTGTCACTGAATTTTACATAAGGACTTCATCAGAGGTAACTACGATGCTTAGCTTGAGTAATTCTTCCACAGTTCAAAGAATAGGAAACCTCTCACATTATCTCTAAAAATGAACAGCTAAAGATAGCAGCTTTCCAAAGCAATCTACAATGAAATAACCTGCCTTCCTGTGAACATCAGGTAAAGGTAGGATTCTTCCTTGAACATACCAACAGGAGAAACACACCACAGTATAGCTTCAAACTATTCATTGACAACAAACAGGAAAGAAGGTAGAAGTAGTAACCCCGAATGTGTTAATTCATAGAATCATAGAATGGTTTGGGTTGGAAGGGACTTTTAAAAATCATCTAATTCCACCCCTCCTGCCATGGGCAGGGACACCTTCCACTAGACCAGGTTGCTCAAAACACCATCCAACCTGGCCTTGAACACTTCCAGGGAGGGGGCTTCCACAACTTCTCTGGGCAACCTGTTCCAGTGCCTCACCACCCTCAGAGTCAAGAATTTCTTCCTTATATCTCATCTAGATCTACCCTCTTTCAGTTCAAAGCCATTACCTCTTGTCCTGTCACTACACTCCCATGTGAAGAGTCCCTCTCCCGCTTTCCTGTAGGCCCCCTTGAGGTACGGGAAGGACACTACAAGGTCTCCTGGAGCCTTTTCTTCTCCAGGCTGAACAACCCCAGCTCCCTCAGCCTGTCTTCATAGGATAAGTGTTCCAGCCCTCTGATCATCCTCACGGCCCTCCTCTGGACTCGCTCCAACAGGTCCATGTCTTTCTTATACTGGGGGCCCCAGAGCTGAACGCAGTACTCCAGGTGGGGTCTCACAAGAGCAGAGCAGAGGGGGAGAATCACCTCCCTCCACCTGCTGGTCATGCTTCTTTTCATGCAGCCCAACACACAGTTGGCTTTCAGGGCTGCAAGCACACATTGCTGACTCATGTTGAGCTTCTCCTCAACCAGCACCCCCAAGTCCTTCTCCTCAGAGCTGCTCTCAATCCATTCTCCACCCAGCCTGTATTTGTGCTTGGGATTGCCCTGACCCAGGTGCAGCACCTTGCACTTGGCCTCGTTGAACTTCATGAAGTTCACATGGGCCCACCTCTCAAGCCTGTCCAGGTCCCTCTGGATGACAGCCCTCCCCTCCAGCATGTCGACCACAGCACACAGCTCGGTGTCATTGGCAAACTTGCTGAGGGTGCATTTGATCCCACTGTCCATGTTGCCAACGAAGACATTAAACAGCACTCGTCCCAGTACCTACCCCGAAGGAACACCACTTGTCCCTGGTGTCCACATAAATATTGAGCCATTGACCACAACTCTTGGAATGCATCCATCCAGCCAATTCCTTACCCAAGTGGTCCATCCATCAAATCCACGCACCTCCAATTTTGAGACAAGAGTATCATGTAGGACAGTATCAAATGCTTTGCATACGTCTGGGTACTTGACATCGGTTGCTCTTCTCCTATCCACCAATGCTGTAACTCTGCTGTAGAGGGCTACCAGATTCATCAGGCAAGATCTGCCCTTAGTTAAACCACATTGGCTGTCTCCAATCACCTCCTTGTTTTCCATGTGCCATGTGTTTTCCATGTAGCATAGTTTCCAGGAGGATCTGCTCCATGATCTTGCCGAGCACAAAGGTGAGACTGACTGACCTTTTTTGGTCTTCCTTTTTTCCCTTTTTAAAATGGGGGTTATGTGTCCTCTCTTCCAGTCAGTGGGAACTTCACTGGACTACCACAGCTTCTCAAATATGATGGACAGTGGCTTATCAACCTCATCTGCCAGTTCCCTCAGGAACCATGGATGCCTCTCATCGGGTCCCATGGACTTGTGCATATTCAGGTTCCTTAGATGGTCTCAAACCTGATCATCTCCTACAGTTGGCTGTTCTTCATTCTCCCAGTCCCTGCCTTTCCCTTCTGTGACCTGGGTTATGTGGCTAGAGCTCTTGCCAGTGAAGACTGAGGCAGAAAAGTCATTGCTCTTCCTTCCTTAGAAACAGCCCTTGTGCAGGACAGCTTATTCCTTTGTGACCTTCGGGACACTAAAAAGCCACAAGTCCTATGGCATGTATTGACCCTCTCTGTAATCCACACATCCTGTTAGCTGAAGACTAGGAAAATCAGAAAATTGGTGCACAGTAAACCTTTTACCAAGACGGGGAGGTATCTTATGAGTTCTTTTCTTCTGTCCCTTCAGAACTGTTTGAATTAAGACTCTTTTTGAACAGATTCACTAGGAACATCTATGTATTGCAATGATTCTGCAGTAAATTTCACTTTCAGAGCCTGTAGCCAGAAATTAGCAAATTTTCAATACTTTCCCTACTTGATAGTTTAAAAGTAAATTAAAATGCTGTGTTGAGTAAGGAGAAGGGCCAACAACCAAGTTGATGGAAAGCCACAAAATATCAGGTGAAAAAGTCAGAGTCTTTCACACAGAAAATGAATTTTACACATTTTCAGAAACAGTTCACAGAATAAAATTTAAGATTGTCTTTAAAATAGTGTTGATTTCGAATTAAACTCTTAAACTGTTAAGGAGTATATCATGATGAAGTCCATGAGAACAGAACTGCCAATTACCAGAGAAGGGGAATCTGAAGGTCTCATGTTCATATTCATTTTGCCCATTTGTTATGTACTATGCAGAACCCAGTGGTCATTAATCACTCTGCAGTACCACCAAACATTCAAATATTTGAAACCAAACATTCAAATATTCCAAAAATATTCAGGTAAAATTCTCATTATGTGTACATATATATATATATATATGTACTGCTTATCTATTGTGTCTTCAGTTTCACGAGCTTTTAAGGTTCAAATTTTCAAGCTTTCTTTACAGTCTTGAGGTCCAGAACTTTATTTGATGAGTATCTTCTCCTTTAACAAGATATTAGGTTCAAAAGGTTGAGACACTAGACGAATGAAACAGTGTCTATTATGAAACCGGAAACAGCTCTAGGGTAAACTAACACAGTAGGATGTGAATACTGACTACTCCTTTGATTAATACTTCTTTTTTGTTTTGTTTGGTTTATTTGTTTGTTCTGGTTTGGTTTGATTTTGACTTATGATTTCCACAGATCCTAAACGATTCTATAAAACGTACAATTCATACTACACAATACCTTGACGAAATGCAATACCATGGAAATGGAAGTGATAGAAAAAAAAAGTGAGAGTATCAGATACTCTCATGACTTCAGGAGCAGCTAATTTAGTATTACCAAGTGGATGGTAACAATTACATAAATAGATATTCTAGTTCTGGTCCCTCAGTTTAGTCCTGTTTCCCACTGATTTCCAAGTAGTCATCAACTTTGCCTTGCGTGGTCATACGAAGACATAACAATGAGAAGTACAGTAGTTCAGAAATGCTATTTGTATACAATAAAAATTAATTACAATTGCTGTGGGAACTACAACTTTGATTAAATATTACACGGTCTGATAATGCTAAGTAGTCCTGTTAGGTATTTGATGCTGATTATTTAACACTAAATTTCCTTCTCTTATTACTTTGATTAAAGCATTTCTATGGTTGTTTTTTCAATTAGATTTTTTAAATGTTATGATATGAAGAAACAGGCTGAAGTTCTGCTAATTGTTTTGCTCCTATTAATGTGCCCATAAGGAATGAGTACTATTTCTATAAGTCATATTCACAGAATCACAGGATATTAGGGATTGGAAGTGACCTTGAAAGATCACCTCGTCCAATCCCCCTGCTGGAGCAGGAACACCTAGATCAGGTCGCACAGGAACACGTCCAGGTGGGTTTTGAAAGTCTCTAGAGAAGGAGACTCCACAACCTCTCTGGGCAGCCTGTTCCAGTGCTCCGTCACCCTCACTGTGAAGAAATTTCTTCTTATATTTAAGCGGAACCTCCTGTGTTCCAGATATCTCTTTCTGATTTCACATAATGAAGCTGTAAATGCTGAACTGCTGCTGATGAATAAAAGCTTTTCAGAATAAATATATATATATATATATATGTTTTTTGAACTTAAATAAACATAAGAAATTAGGATTTAAATCAAATTATATGTAATGTTTACATTTTCAAGTGTATTATCAACCTGTATTTTGATTATTTGTACCGCATTTTTTTGAACATTTCAGCACTTGAGGAGTTTTGTTGAAAGTTTGACTCCAGCTGTGACTGCTAAGTACTTGAACTCTGGCTCATTCAGCTATGAAGTCACACATTTGCTTGCATTATAAACTGAGATTACACTGTGTCTGAGCATTATAGGAAGTACCTAAAGCAACCTCCTAACTAATATTGCCAGAAACTTCCCACTGTAAGAATTTAATTTCAGTAAACTAGAATTAAGATACATAGGAACATACATAGACAGTTTGTAAGTCTATGTGCTTTACCCCTAAATTAACTTTCCATATACAATTTGGATCCTTTGTGGCCTAAATTAGCCTGGAAAAACAGCAGACAAGCTTAAACTGCTCAGATTGAAATTTTCTGTGTTGCATGTCTACCTTGTGCTGATTTCTTTTGCCTTGAAGTTTCATTTAAAATAGTTCAGCCTACTTCTAGGGAACGAAAAAAACAGTGTCTGTGCTATGCTGGAAAGCTTTCATGCCTTGAAGTGAATGCTTGAAATGATGATGTGAAATGTCTGGGTGTCAAGAATGTGCCTTTTGTGGCCCCCATGAAAATCCAAGGAAAACATGTGTCAGGGCAATACCCTCCATTCCTCCACTCAGCCAATGGAGCTGCTCAATGTGGAGCCCAGAGCAGGACAACACACCTGCATGGGAGGTGAAGAATATCCTACTTCTGACCTTTCCAAACCTCTATGTATAGGATTTGAGGGATACTTAAGGATTTAAGGGATACTTGAGGATTTAAGGGATACTTAAGAGTAGGGTTTTGAGTTTGCCAGTTCATTTTCATCTTGTTTCACTGAAACTGCTTTGTTACCTATAACTGCTTGCTGATAGACTGGAGGTGGCTAAATTACTTGTAGGGATACAAGTGCAAGTTAGACTGGATTCATAAGCTGTGTGGCTAAAAGTCATATATCATCAAAGACTGTAAACTCAGAACCATTGCTTCTTAAGCAGCAATATAGAGGATTAACATGAACCAATCAGGGGACATTTTAAAAATACATTTTTTCTGCTTTTCCCACTCACTTAACTTTATTCTACCTTTGGGATGCAGTTTGCCCTCCCAGAGGAAATCGGACAAACTAAGCAATCAACATGCATATTGGTTATGAGAAGTTTCTGTTAATTGGTGATAGTTCAAGTAAAAGTCCCTGACTTGAGATGCATTGCCCACCACACTCTCTTCTAAATTTGCAGTTCTGCCCTGCCTCTGCACCATTCTATCCTGAAGGCTGACATTAATACTGCTATACCTACCCAATGAAATGAGGGCATAGAAGTGATCTTTGCTCATAGCTAAACAAGACAGATTTATTCACTTATGTATTTATTTATTATGCAGATCTACACTGCTTCTTTTAGATAGAGGGACAGTTTATTCCAATTTAAATGTATACAAAACCATGGCCTTAGAATTGCCTTTCAGAGAAACAAAAATCACATTTTAAATGGTGCTTAACCAGGCTTTAATTAGGTGTGAAAGTCTGAGCTAATCTATTAATAATGAAATCGCCAACTAAAAATGTAAAGAAGCAAAGATCAAATAAAGATGAAACAGATTGAATCTCATTTTTATTCTTGCATCTTTATGCAGTTGAGTATTTTATGTCATTTAGTCTTTTCAGATTTAAAGGAAAAATGACCTCCTACTGTTTTGGGAAAGCTGTTCAACTGGACCAAAGCTGTCCACTGAGATATTTCCAATTAAGGAAGTAATATGGAACTGCATTTTCAAATGGTTATTCTGATATGCAGTCATATATATGGAAGTGCTTTTCAAAGGGAATACCCAGTTTTCCATAGTTTACAAGAAATTTATTCATTAATACATGCACAAGAGGATCGATGTGTAAGTGAAGGTTCCTCATAGGATTGTATTCCCATTCCAAAGGCAGAGGTGAGAATCAAGATCATATTTTATAATTCAATGTACAAAGGTACTTTCCTTTTTCGCTTTTTATTTTTCATGTTTGGGGAAGGAATGATTACATGTTCATAAGAAAACAGAATGACAAAGCACATGCATAAGGGCATGATTTATGGGTTGCTTTGTAAGAGCAAGAGTTGGTCCAAACTATTGGGAGTACGTCCCTCCCAGCTTTTTCTTGCAGTGAAAGTGGTGCAAATTAGATAGTCAATAATAAAAATGGTTTTTGGTTTGTTGTTCATTTTCCTCTCCAGAGAGTAATTTCCCTGCATTCTTCTTATTTCCCTTTTTTACCCCCTTTGATATACAACAGAAAGAAGGAAAATGCAAAACCAAAAGAATTGGAAACATAATACATTATGTATTAAGTATTATATTCAAATGCATTACATTAAAATTATATTCAAAACAAAAACAGTTTAGAAATGAAAAATATATATATATATAACAATTTCAAAGAAAAAGAAAGATTTTCTGATTCTCTTCAAATTCTCTACAGATATTATATTTGACAATGTCTTCAGTTACAAGATTTCAGAATAAATTTACACGTTAGTGTCTTGTTTATATTTGTATTGCAAAAATGCTCCTATTGTGTAAGCCATCTAATGGCTTGGTTTAGTCTTGTTTTGTAACATAATGTAGTTGGTTGTTCTAATAATAGTGTTTTTTAAAAGAAGGTAGCAAAATATTTCATCATTGTATTACATAAGACACAAGAATTCTATGCTTTCCTAAGTTTACATTTTCCTTCATTACAAATCCATCAATTCTGACAGAAACCGGTCGCAATTACAGTTCTTTGGAAAGTGATAAAATGTCACTGATTTAACCTTAATGTAAGAGAGAATCAGGCATATTCAACTGCACAAGGATGTTTTTTAAAGCAAAAACGCTTTTTTTTTTCTACCACCATAAACAAGACTAAACTCAGGTGCTGGCTCTTTTCAAACAAAATTGCCATTTATACTAAGACCTCCTCACACAACTCCTGCATTTTGAAATAATTTTAGTGAAAATGTGAATCAGCTTCATTAAATCAAAAAGAGTTGATCTACTCAAACTTTTTTGGGGGTGTATGTGACATCTTTTTATTTTTTTTCCTATGATTAGATATGTCACTGGTTATCAACAGCAAGAAATGCAATGGAGTATGAGGTCCTTCCAAGAGTCATTCTGGTAGTTTCTTTGCGTTTGTCTAACTAAAAACAAACATACAGTATGAAAGCTTAAAATAGCTTCAACAGTAAGTGACAGAAAGTCAATGAACACAATGGCCTCCATTTTAAGGTACTGTGGTGATATAACTTGTACAGGTCCAAGTAGAATTTAATAAAATCTTGTAGTTTTTTTTTTTTTTTAAGTATTTAGTTGTCTAAAAATAAAATTAAATACTTGAGTGTGTTTTTGAAAGTACGTGCTTGCCTCACACATTGAAATCACATAAAGGGTGACTTCTTTCTCAAGATCTAGTATCACAGCCAACAGAAGCACTCACTTGTATTCTGTATGACTGCACGCTGTAGGTAGAATCCTACTCCTCAAGGATAGCAACCCACATAAAATGTCCCAGTCTAACCATGACTTCTCCTTCTGGAAGGCTTGGAGGCGATAAATTAGAAGCTTATTTTCTCATGTACTGTGGCTAAGAACTGCAGCAAAACATGTGCTAGTATGAAAATATTACCGACTAAAGCATCTACAGCTTAATTTTCAGTGACAAGGAATAACCTAACTGGAAAGAGAGATCAAAAAGCATAGATAATACTGTGATATAATTATGGACACAAGTAGGATTTCAGTCACTGTGTAGTTCATAGGTCAAATATTTCAGCAACCCAGATGGAAAGAAATGCAGGAACAATGCAACTGGGAGCGTCCCAATAAAGTTTTACTGACTTGAAGAACCAGAACCACAGTTATCAATACCACAGTGTTTTTATTAATTACTTATAGCTCTCAAAGCACCCTTAAAGAAGGGAAATATTGTTATCCCAATTTTCCAGATAAGAAAACTTGAGAGTTTTCCCACAGAAAGCAAAGCAAATACTATATTTATTTCTTTTTTATTATTATTTTATTCAAGTTGCGGGGCCCTGCCCTCCTTTGAGCCAAAAGGCATACTCCTTTTTTACATCAGTAAGCCATGGTGACTAGTATATATTTGTTCTGATCAGAAATCACCTCTCTGGAAAACTGCATAATAATACTTTCAGCAGAATGAAAACCTCCCAGTTTCTCCTGTGTCTTTGGTTTATATCAGAGCCTGCAAGGTGTTGTAGATAAGCACAGAAGCCTCATAATTATGTCTCTATTAAATGGAATTCTAAAGAGAGTTCATCAGGGATGTTTAGAAATTAACTAATCCACAAGATAGGCTTGTGAATCTGTTTACCATCGAAACATGAATAAAAACATTAAACGGATTATGGTAAATTGCAGCAACTGTTAAGTACTATTGTAAACAGTGAAAAGAACAAGCAATGGAAGAAGTAGGGCCCCACATTCATGGGGAGAAGACAATCTTGTGCTTACCTCCTTTCAGCTGAAAAGATGTGTTTAAAAGTTACTGGACTAAAATTTGTTTTCCTCCTCTGTCAACTCACCCATGTTAGACTGGAAAAGTAGCCAGAAAAGTATCTTTCAGCAGTTCAGTGTTTACACAATATGGCCATTTTTGTTCCCCTTCTCCTCAGAAGTATCTCAGATGTTCCTGAGTATCAGTAAAGAAGCAGGGACTAAAGAAACATCTGCTACTACACTCTGAACTTTACAAGGCTTAGCTTTTATTATTACTTCTCCTTTGTACTGCTTTAACCCTTCTCAGTATGGAGGTGCAAAGAGGTAACATTAACATTTGAACATATTTTATAGCTCCAAGTCATCTCCTTTTTTGCTCTGCTATTGAGAGAATGACAAATGCTATTGCAGGAACATTAGTGTTACTGTTGCCCAGTGTAGGTTCCTCTAGAATGTAAATGTTTAAATATTGCTACAGTTCTATATGGTAAAATGGATCGTGGCTACGTCATCCTACAACCACCCTGAGGCTTGCCACAGGATGCTGCTGAATGTCCAGCAGAGCCTGTTAGCAAAGCACTTTGTCTCCTATCTGCTCTTCTCGTTCAGGACACTGCTTGTTGCTACTGCAAGAAAAAGCTGTTAGGAGTTAGACCCAAGCACCAAGAAAGACAAAATCATTATACTGTGTGTTTGTGGCAAGGCTTTGAGGGAGGTGGGAGGGGGAGCCTGAAGGGGTGGCCTCTGTTAGAAGAGGTTGAAATGCAAGCAATATTTACATACCTCCTGCTATACCCTTGGAAAGACTAGTATATCCAAAGTTGTTTGGTATGTTAAGGACATCTAAGAAACAAGCAAACATAGGTACAACCAATGCCACAGATTTCCAAATTTACACACACACACAAACTACACAAGGTTCAAAACTTAACATACCTCATTAACAAAATGCCTCAACTCAGACCTTCCATTAAACGTGAATTGTTTCTCTTTAAAGTACTGCTGCTCTTTTATAGTTTCTGTGTCATATGGGTCACTTTTTTTCTCTTTTAATAGCTAATTACTTTGTCACAAACAACAGATGTATTGTTGACCCTTCTTGGCCCCAGCAAAAGCACTTTGGGTCCTTCTATTCACAGAACACATCACTGATAAAGTCCATTTTTTCTTCAGGGGAATGCTGTTGTTTGTTTACACAGAAGAGATAAACTGCCCTTTTCCCTTTAAAACAAAGTAACAGATTAAGCAATTTCTTTTTCTGGTAAATACTGTGCTTTAAAGCAGTGCCCAAAGAGGCAATTCAGGGTGGTGGTGGCAGCATTTAATGCACAGCTGAGACAAATTCACAACTCAGCCTCAGCTGCCTTTACTGTCAGTCCCAGGGCATTGTCTTGCCTCTTGGGCTTTGCTGTTGATCTTGAATCAGCTAGGTCTTCTTCTCATGGGAAACAGGACTGTAAAAGGCACTAGAACACCCATCTAAATCCTGCTGGTGGTCTTAAAAAAAAAAAAGAAAAAAAAAGAAAAGAAAAAAGAAACTCTCAACACACTGCCACTGCTCTGGTGGTGATGCTATTTTGTGCTGGGAAAAAGATGAAAGAACTGTCCTTTACTTGAAGTCATGAACACCAGCAGTGTAGGCAACACACAGACATAGGAGGAAAGCAGCCTGCTTTTCTCAGAGGAATCATTCCTGAGATTGGTAGACTTTTGCAGCACAGAGAAAATGGATTTTTGCTCTGGAACTGTTCATTAATTTCAAGTTAGACTGAAGGATATAAGTCTAAAATTTGCCAGAAACACTGATAACAACATCAAAAGAAAATTCATAAGTCATAAATATAAACCAAGACCATATGTTTTGTAGTGGATGGGGTTAAAGACCCATTAAAAAGTGCAGGGGAGGAGAAAAAGAAGAAAAGGTGGTGATCATGAATCTCTTTTCTTACCTTGGTTATATGAAACAAGAGCACACATGATGCATTTTGTGACTTCTTGCTAAAGGAAAACAGTTAAAAGAGCTCAAATTTGTCTGAGAGGAGAGTTGTGTCTTAAATTTTTTTTTAGACTAAAATTTATGAATAAACCTTGGAGAAGGAAATGGAAGATAGGATTCTCCTGCCTAGTTATGTATGACTGTGATATCATAATCTCCCCTTTTTCTTTTCATAGTTTTCCTTTCTCTCAATATTAAAGGAATTGCAGAAATCATCTTACACAAAAATAACCACAGTCCACCCAACAGGGAGATGAGAATTGCCTCAGGTAGAGAATGAAGCTGAACTGTCTCTTACAATCATGTACAAAAACATTATGCGTGGCTATTGTATGAGCAGAGAAAGTAGCAAGAGATATTCTTTCTCTCTTAAATGACCTGTACCCTCTAGTAATGACTACTGTGTTAAAATCCATGAGGCAGAAAGTGTCAAGGGAAGAAAATAACCCATTTCTGGATAGTGACTCTTAAAAGCATGAACGAGAATATTCAATCCTATCAAAACTGAAGCCTTTTTAGGCATGAATAGAAGCAGTCTTCTATGTGCTTGTGGCAAATTGAGATAAAAAGTATGACAGTATTAAAAGAGTGAGGCTACAGCTATTTGAAAATGTTTAGGGTTGCAAATTTAGGATTTTTTTTTAATAGTTTTGAAATATGTGATGTGCTTTAAACATACTCTAGCTATAAGACATACTCTAGCTTCCAAGTCTTGGTCCAGCGGTCTTCCAGACTTTTAGAGGTTCGTATTTGTATCAAATTTTAATCCTAAAGTTCATTACCTGAGCCATGGATACTATTCTCCTAAAGCAATTATGAAAGTGAGCACTGAAGTCCTACTTTCAAAAGGCATTTGGATTTCTTCTACTGACAAATGGGTGCATAGGCATGCATGAGATGGACAGGACAGTAGAAGAGAAGGATGTTTAGCTAATATACTACTGCTTTCAAAATAAGTCCTATGCTGCATCTGTGCTGTGCAAGGGACTGCTGTTTGAGGACCTCTACCTTTCTGCTAATTCAGCCGTTATATCCACATAATAATGTCTGGAGAAAATACCAAATCCTGACCTGAAATCCCTCTCCCTGCACCTACACTGCTTCTCAGAACTAGAATTGGCATGGCTGGTGCTAGACTCAGGAATCTCCACTCTGAATAGATATGTCTTTGATTTCAGTTTCAAAAGCAGCTTAAGAATTAACATCCACTGCAAAGTACCAGATAAACCAGAATTGTTTGATCAGTGGGTAAAAACACACACGTCTCTCAAAATATGGAGTGAAAACAAATATGGATGGGAGTAAACAAGACCATTTTTCTTCTTTCATACACAGTAATGCCAAAAGGCTATGTTCCCTGACTGCTCTGAGGATTTTTCGTATTCTTATCTATATAGTACTCCCTGGTTCAGGATAGGGAAGGGCTCTGGAAAAAATTGAAAGTGTCCCAGGAAGAAAGAAGTAGATTCTTCCTGTGCACGTGTGTAGTTGTTGGGGGTGGAGAAGGTTATTTCAAGCCATTTATTCTTTTTGGAAGGCAAAATTTGGGATGCTTGGTAGACAGACCTGAGACTTGCAGACTTCTTCAGGATGATATAGGAGCCTTGAGATAAAGAACAATAAAAATCTTGCTTTAATGAAAAACAAACGAACAAACAAAAATGTTATGAAACATTTAGCTATACTGTATGACCCCTCAAAAAAACTTTTAAATATTTCCATTCAAAACTAGCTAGGCATACTAGACAAACATAAGTAGCTTGCCTCTCCCAGGACAAGGACTCATTACAACTGGACCACTACTCTGAAGTCGGATACAATAATACAGTCATTAACACCCTGTATGTAAAAAAAAAAAAAAAAAAAAAAAAAAAACAAAGAGAAATTTTTCAAATCAACGATCATTCTTATTAGCAATGCTCTTCAGAGAGATCACTATTCCTGATGTTCCTACAGAGTAGAGTCAGCCTCTTCCCTTTATGGTTTATTAATAATCTTCAAGTTTCTGCCAAGATAAGTTGATTCCTCTCATGTTTTAGGTTCAATTTGTTTGTTTTTCTAAAGAGTTCTTTAGTGGACAAGGTTTGGAAAGAAAGCAGCTTCAGTTACATTTTAGAATGTGGTTTTGGCAGAGACATTTATTTTCTGAACATTGCAATCAAATGTGTCTAAGAACTGATAGGCCAAGGTCAAACCACAGTAATCTTTGCAAAGTGAATAATGAATATTTTCAAGTATTTAGACAGTAAACCATTTTTTCCAGCTGAAGGGCTATGGAGATACAGTGCATACAAATATATATGTATGTATGTATATATATATATATATATATGCGTTAAGAGATGGAAACAATTGTAGCTTCTACCTCTACTGTCATAGTCCATGGGATCCTTGCTGAAATATAGGTTTTATACTATTATGTCCTCATTTCTACAGGAAGTAGGGAAAATATGGAGTGCAGCTTTCAGGAAAGAACTTATTTTTTAAAACTTCGGGGAACAGTGCATTTTCTGCTGAAGAGGAAAGCAATAGTTAGAAATAGAGGGATAAGCAGATTTGAAAGACTCACAGCTTACACCATTTTAAGAAATGATTTATGAATTGAAAGGGTTGTGGGTTAAGTGCAGATAGGAATGAAATCTTTAGAACATACAGATCCTAAATGGCTGTACTGTAGGTAAACATGAGGCATAACAACAAATCAATGGATGGACAGTTCTGTCCTTCATCCGCCCATGATTCTTTGGGGAATTACATTATTATTGATGGTTCTGTTGTCCTCCCAGAAGAACCACAGAAGATAATGCTGCTTACTAATGAGACCTGCAAAAAGAAATGCGTGGGAGATGAGTTCCGATCCATCCATTCCTGCCTGGGGCTACTCTTCCGTGCAATCTATTAGTCTCCTTGCAAACTCTTGTGTTGGATTGCCACAGAGTCCTGAGGACAAAGATGAGGAATATGGTCCAAAACTTCTGTTACCAGATGTAAAATTTAAATTTAATTTCTTCCTACTTTCAAAAGTAGAAGTACCATTTTCCCAACACAGGTTGGTTAATTTAGTATCCAGATGGAAGAAATACTAACAACTTCTTTGTTTTCCACTATAACCAATACTGAACAGATCCCAGATGGGAGAAAGGAGAAAAACAAGATAATGCCCTGGCAGTTAGTCAAATCTAGAAAATGATAGAATAATGTTTAGCCAGCTTTAGAAGAACAATAACTATTCTCAGGGTACAGTGAGACATCTTTTTATTACACCAAATATGCATTTACCAGGATTAAATGAAAAGTAATGTTTGCTCTTCAGAATTGGGCAGAATTGGGCTACCTTTTTACCATGCTTGTGTGTAAAATATATATTAAACACATCTTTTAAGTTTGATTCTAAGAGCTCATGAAAAATACCCATTATACAATTCTTACTACATATTTAAAGAAATAGTCACAGGCATTCATATGGATATTAAAATCAGCAATGTGGTTTGGTACTCAGATTTTAGAGATACTTGAGGACTTTGGATGTTGAAATTTTATGCGCATTTACAGCACTAAGTATTTCACCTAGCATCACTGTCTGAAGATCTTATGGCTGCAAAGTCATTAGACATATAGTTTCAGTCAATGATCACCATGGTATTACAGATCTGCATTTGTCCTTTTATTTTCTGTTTTTCTTAAATTAGTCAATGCTAGAAACAATGCTCTTAATAACCTCTTGTCTTCAAAACTAGTTTTGCAGTTTCCTGCAGCCCTCTTAACATTGACAATGTTACTGCTTTTAAAAAGGTAGATTTAAGATAATAGTCAAGATTTATTTAAAATTTGCCTCAGAATGCTACAAAGTCTTGTTCTGTCTTTGCATGAAAAGATGAGTAATGGGCCAGGTGGTAGTAGAATCCAGTGCTCTAAAAATAATGCTGATAGAACTGGAAGCATTTAAGTGCAATACCAACTGAAAGGCAAAACAAAACCACTGCTTGCCAACAATGTTGCTATGTTTGCATTTACTGGAATCACTCTACATGTAAAATGCAGTTCAAGATAGAAATATGTAACTGCAAGTTTGTGTTTTTCTTTAATTCACAAACATGATGATGAACACAATGCAAGTATGTGGAGGATATATTAGATAAAATACACATTTTGAGATCCAGGTTTGAAAATGCCTTTACAAAAAGATGGGAATTAGATACAATTTCAGAAAATACATAAAATACAGATAGTAAATGGTGGAACTTAATTACTGTGAAAAAAACTTTTTTTTCCTGATGCTATTAGATACTGAAAAATAATATTTGAGTGTATTTGCAGTTATAAGAGTAGGGGAAGATGATGTTTTCCAGGTTATTTAGATTACAATATAGAAAAAAAAAAGGAAATAAAGTGTCTTAATGTTTAGTTATTGAACAGTTACTGCATTTGTGCTCAGCAGAGAGAAACAAGAAGATAAATTTCCAAAAAAGTGAATCTTTCTTTAGTTCTCTGTGTGGTTTAGACAGTCATAGCAATATTTATGATATTTATGAACAGAGGAGAAAGCTTTATTTGGACTTTTCTGAGGTTAAGCTTTACTGAAGTGGCGCAAGTTAGTGTGTGAAATGGTAGACCTGTAAAAGGCATTGTCTTCAGATTTCCCACTTCCTTCCCTGCTGCTAGTTTATGAAAACGTATCCCACTTACCCATGTGCCAGGCATTCACTTTTTTTCTGCTCAAACCATTAAGAATAAGCATCCACTACATTTCTCAGCCTAAAGGCTAGCCTAATAATTCACATTACCACAAATCATTTATGTATCTCTAGATTTGCTTGTGTGTATCAGGACTACTTCTTGATATCACACTGCAAAAGACTGTCGCTAATCTATGGTAAGATGCTGCATTAAGCATTTCAACAGTAGAAGTAAAAGTAAAACTGCTATTCTACTTAGAATTTTTGTTTCATCCATCTAAAATCTTAATAAGAGTATATCTGCAATTTCTCTGATTTTTTCATTTCCAGCATAGGCAACCATTTTCCCTTTGCAGAATGCAAAGGCTATTAGGGCTGCAGAATGAAATATACTCTTATTGTTTTATTTCCTTGGGAACATATAGTTTGCTCTAAAATTTCTGCCTGTCTGCATATTTGGAGACACGTGCAAAGGAAACTGATAAGAACTTATTTTATTTTATTTTATTTTATTTTATTTTATTTTATTTTATTTTATTTTATTTTATTTTTAAATGGAAGAAGGGGTTAAAGGTGGTTCCTAGACCACACACCACTGAAAGATAGGCACGTTATGTTCTTTTTCCCTACACTCCCCAATACTAAAGTATACATAAAGAAATAGGTTTTCGTGTTTCCTCTTCCTTTTCTTTTTCTTGTCTTCTTTGAGACTCAAGACTGAGATTCTTTGAGATTCGTTACATGTGAGGCTGCAGAAAAAAAAAATAGAAATAACTGGAAAGAGAATAATACCATAGAACTTTTTGTTTGTTTGTTCTCTCCACAATATATTGAATAAAAAGAAGTCCTGGTGTCAAGCTCCCTTGCTCTACACTAATTCAAACTTGTACTCTTTTGATGTTAATTATTCATTTACTCACTTAAAATATTAGAAAAAAAAAAAAAAAAAAAAAAAACACTACCGAACTCCTGTGGAAAAAACAAACAAACAAACAAACAAACAAACAAAAAAAAAACAAGGTTTTAAGAAAACCTAATAAAAAGAACAAATCCAACATAAGAAGATTTTCTCAGACACTGTAGATCTCAACTATTGCAAGCAATATGAAATAGGGTACTGCAGGTCAACAGCATGATATAAAATTTGATAGAGATAATAAAAAAGAAAATTTTTGAAAAATTTATTGAAATTATTGAAAGAGATAATTCATAGAGCAAAGAATCTGCAATAATGCATCTTCATTGCAGTTTTCTGTATGTTACCCCTTACAAAGCTTTCTTTTTACCAATATCGGAGGAGACAAAGTAACTCTTAACTTCTTCACCTATCAGGGAGTAGCATCAAGAGTTAAAATGTTGATATTGGCACAAAGGACATTGCACTTCAGGATTCTTACCTCAGCCAGACCCCCACAGGCTGCTTAATGAGACCTGTAAATTATACTTTTTCTGTTTTCACTGACCCTGAGCAATAAGCAACCTTGCAGAGATTCTATCTAAGGCATTTTTTTTTTCCACAGCTTTTTTCTTACAGTTTGTGTACTTCCCAGATAAATTATAGACAAATAATATACAGCACATTTAGAGATCTGTGTTACAAATAGCAATAGCAAATACTTGTTTTAATAACTGAGACAATAAAACAGGTCAGAAAAGAGGGCATAGAATTTGTCCAGTCTTCCAAGAGGGAAAAGGTAAGAAAAAAAATCTCAGTTGAAGTCACAAGTCTTTAACTTCTAGCCAGGTATAAGTAAGAATAGCTCCTTGAAAGGACATGAGTTTGATGTAAGCTCATGGATGCAATCTTTACTATGGCCATAATCATCACTTTTTGGCTTGCTTTTTTTAGGTGAATCCAGCAACTCCAAGGTTAGATCAGTTTTCGTGGTATTTGTTAGTGATAGCTTAATATTTAAAAATATCTGTCTTGCAGTTTTAGAATGGTGTAGTCTTATTTTACATGGGCACACTGTAAATGATGTGAATTTCACTTATTTTCAGTTTAGCTGTTATAGTTTACGTGACACGCTGTCAGATGCCTTCCAGATTTTGAATATACACTGTCTACCATGCCAACTGTCAGGTTGGTGATACTTCGAAAGAGCTAAGATTTCTCACAAATACTTCAGCCTCTAGCCTCAGTGATCAAATCTCAATATGCAGATTTAGAATACCGAGACATCTATAGCTGGGATTTTTTGATTTTCCCTTCATGATTTCACTCTGGTCTTTTTATGTTGAGTGAAAATACTTCAGACTTTTTAAAAATCCCCTATATTGCATGCCAGAGTCTCACTATATAATTGAATGTGACTGAACTTCTGCCAAGGCCTGAAATAGCAGGGAGAAGTGCCTGCAGACATGTTTCAAAATTTCTGTTGGTAAAGCACTTCACTCAGAACAGTTTTGTATTTTTGTGTGGTAAAACTTCATTCTCAAGTTGTGAAAAAAAGAGTCTGATGCTTATATTAATTACAAAGTAAACAATTTGATCAAGATTGCAGTGCAGATCTGTCATCTACCTCATTACAATCTCAAATTTTTACTAAGTTAACCATAATTTGCTCTTGTGTTTTCTTACTCAGTTTTCTTGCCAGTAAATTTATGGGTACTAGTCTGGCTTCAACAGAAGCAGAATCTGTCTTCTGAATGTGTAGTTGTTTGCTGAACAGAGCCAAAGCCAAGAACCCCACATCGGATACTTGCAGTTTCAGTTTACTTTTAATTTTTGCACAATAATATTATTATTATTTTCTTCCACCCACCCACCCCCAGTACTGCCACTGCCACATGCATCTTGTATTCAGAGCATGCAGGACAAATCTGACATGAAGACCCTGGTATTTAGTGGGCATACATCTCTCACTTGTGCTGTCATCCTGGAAATTTTAACCAAGACCTTTATATTCCAAGAAAATCCTGTTACATTGCTATATTCCACCCCTTACTTATTTCCTGTTAGCAGTAAATTGTTTACTTTTGAATGTTTCTACCTAGTTTTGTTTTGTGAAGGCAGATGTCGGCATCAGCTCAGCTCCAGAAGCATCACTAAGGGTCCATACCTAGCAATTTCTGTAGAATCACAAATAACTTTGCCTTTTTTGCCCTTAAGCACAGACTCTTTGAAGAAACCATTTGGTCATGGTGGAGTTGTGTGAATGCTTTCTTGTAGGTGGAAAGCAAGCAAAGCTGTCCTCTGTGTAAGTGCTTTGATAGGCTTCTGAAACAAGAGCTGGTAAGGAGATACCATCCATTTACTGTAATTATACAATCCTTTTAACTCTCTCTGGTGGTACATAAGAGAAAAGTAGAGAAGGAAAGCTCTGCTAATCCTGCAAATGGAATTCTCCTGAGAATCATCCACTTGCTGTGAATCAAACTTGTACCATAAAATTAAAACACAGTATTTTTTGTTACCGCTCCTACTGGGAATTATTATTTGACAGATACCAGTCTTCCAGGATCCAGTCGATACCTCCGTACTGGTATTCCAGAGGAAGACCTATGCCTACATATCTAAAGTGGATGAATTCACGCTACTTCAGATGGGGAAGATAATCCTACTGACAACCCTTTTCCTATGAGATGGGAGGAAAGCTCAGTTTGGAAACTGCTAGCCTGGGCATTGACAACACAACATGTGGCTATCAGCCATACAAGTTATGTTATACATGGTGAGGGATTCATGTTTTCTCTTTCCAAGTATTTGCAATTACACCCTGACATAACTGCAACTGTGTTCTGGGGTAATAAAAAAGTCATAGGAAAATTTCATTTGGAGAAAGATTGCATTATTGGGTAGTCTCTTTCTGCTTCTAAGATGAGAAGACTTTCATTTAAAAGGCATGGCATGTACAGCATGGTTGAATGGTGCCCAGTAGGATGAGAAAAATATAGTAACAGTCCTTAGTCTTTCCAAATGCTGAATGGTATCAACTCCCAATGAAGATGTTTAAAAAATAGAAATAAAAGTGATTAATTTCAGAAAGTTACATTACTGAACCTGTCTTAATAAAAGCTTATTATAAATGTTAATTGTGCTGTCAGAACACTTTCAGTTCACCTTGAGATTAATAAGCTAAAAAATATGTTACATTATATTATATTTATTAATATAGTCTCCATATAAATATCTAGGTGGCTTTTTTATTAAACTGTAACATGAGCTGACCAGAGTATAATATCATACTGACATAAATATTCTACAATCACTTATATTTCATGTCACACAACACATGGGATTCAGCTAGAAAAGAAAAGAGTTTTGGAAGGAAAACATCATTTAGTAGGCTTCTACTGAGTGCTTCTTAGATACGCTACGTAGACTGGAAAGAAAGAAGTTATGTTTTTTATACATAACCTGTGGCAAAATAAGAGTACAATCAATCTCTCCTCCTTTTACTAAATCTTTTAAAGAAAGGGAACTTCCAAATGCACAGATGCCAGCCAACTGTTTGATTCAACTGAGAATCATGAGGAGTAGGTTGTCTATTTTATGCTGTGTTTGTTGAGAAGTCCTGCTTTGGGCACTAAAGCAGGGCACTTAGTGCTTTGAGCACTAAGAAGTTAAAATAGAAGGTATGATTCCAAATAAGATTATAGCACAAATCTGGTCATTTTGGGATCCAATGTGGCAGATCACCAGCATCAATGAGAAATAAAAATAGAAGGGGATGGAAAATAGATTTGTCCAAAATTTTAAAAGCATAAAATACAGAAAATATTTAGAAAAGGCACAGTCATGTTATGGGAACTTTACCTTGAAATGAAGAAATTTGTCTTCTTTCTCGTGAGATTATGTGATGAATCAAAGTTTGAGAGGATCTTTGCCCTGGGAGGTAGAGGAATTCTTGCAACAAAGGAGAAAAGCATGGTATGATAGCAAAGCAATCATGCATACAAGCGTACCAGAAATCTGGTTGAATATTACAGGCATGAACAATTCCTCCCAACTCTCACTCCTGACCAATGTGGGTTGCTAACAATAAGCTATGCAACTCCCCTCTTTGCTATTGTGTTAGATGGCCAAGTGCTGTGAAATGCTTCAGAGGTTAGAACTAACACATGTTCTTCACCTGCATGTAGATAGGAAAAAGATAAAGGAACCCCATCGTCCTGTCTGCTCAAAATCTGGCTCAACTTGTGATGCTTATGTATAACGGGATCTCTAAGGAGCATATGGCTAATTGTTTCTACATCAGGTTATCAGTTCTGCATGTATGGCTGTGCTAAACAGCACAACCAGAACATTTTATTTTTTTTTTAGTAACAGCATTACCATGTAGACATAGGTTGAATGAGAGAACAGAGCCTTATTGTATTAGACTTTTCCAGACACACCGCAAACATATTCTCCACCTTAAAAGGATAATTAAAATTAAAAACAAGCAGATGAACAGAAATGAACATCCTGAAATTGAGCAAAGAGAGGGAAGAAGGATGCAGGCTTTCATTATATGTGTTAATACCGAACAGGTATATAACACAAAACATTTCTAGAGTCCATTTTGCACATCAACTCCTCAATGCCAGTTCCCACCTCCCCTCTTCCCAAGAATCCAGGCAAATAACCTACAACAGTATGGTGATTTCTAATGTTTTGCAGGAAGGTTGGCTTAGTTGACCTTGATGCACAATGAAGTAAACAAGGTGTTCCTGATGGCTTCAGGAAATATAACATACTGAAGAGCAGATGAATGACCAATCCCATAACAGTTCAGTGCAAAGTTTTTCCTCAAACAACAAAACCTCAAATTTTTTATTACTGACACCACCTATATAAAGCTATTGTTATACTACTCCTGAACACATTCCCATAATCTTATCATTTCCTTCTCTATAGCTGGAAAACAAAAACAAAAACAAAACAAAACAAACAAAAAAACCCATAAGCTTATGTCTGTATCTCCACACAGAAGTAAACAATCTCTATAAGACATTTTTTTTTTTTTGGCTGAAAGCCACCTATAAGTGGCTAAGCCATAAACATCTGAGTAATAGGATTTAGAATAGAAAAGCCACTACAGTAGAAATGAATCTTGATCTTAGTGGTGTGAACAGGAACTGCTATTATAATGAATCAAGACAATAATCCAGATAGTTCGAGAATAATATGCTTTGCAAGTTTTGAATCATTTAATGAGGCCTATCATGTCTTTTCTATGCTTGAAATTTAAAGAGAATTATTCCACAATTTACAAATGGGGATTTAACTATTTCTAAAACCTCACTGCTGAATGTAATTATGTTGCTATCCAAATTTATATTGTAAAATGTCCTATTGTTCGTAAGACTGTTGCTACTAATGGAACAAATCATGTTAGCTTTTCATTGCTATTACAGACAGGCATGTGGATGAAGCAGGAAAAACAGCAACATATTAGAAGCCAATACTTAGAAAGACTTGTGAAACCTTATTCTCATGAGAGGAGAGATTAAAGCACATTATTACAATGATACATTTCACTTGAGGGGAGGCAAAATGACCAATTTTGTCTATGCTTAATAACAGATATTTGGATCTCAGTAGACCTGTATTCACTTGTTTAAAGGTTAGATATCCCAATCTGTGTCCTAGAAATTACAGTGTAAAAGATATTTTGCCTTGAGTAGAGGAGACGAATGGAAAATAAAAACTTTTCTTACTACAGTATTCTATGTTTGGCATAAGGTACTTAAAAACAGCATAACTAGTTGATGTTTGTTGCTACTTGCCTACAGCATGACCTCTCCAATGGTCACTACTTCTGTTTCAAGGATCTATTCTTGATTAGATTGGATTTGCCTTATGCCAGTTGTCTACATTACTTGCTGCAGAGGCTTTTTTTCTTTTCCTTTTTCTTTTTCTTTCTTTTTTTTTTTTCTCCTCACATCAGCCCCCGTTCAATTACTTTTATTCACAAGCTTTAGAAAATCAGGTTTGTGACAGAGATTTCCTTTACCTGAGCAGCACAGATAGCAACAAATATAACACAGGTCCAAAAAATTCAAAGCCCCAGCTTCTCCTTCTAAAAATTTTGTAATTTGCAGTCCAGATCTCCGGTTATGTATCTATTAATTTGTTACTTGCTTTTTAAGTGAAAGATATACTGAAAGTTCCTTATATGCTACATAAGGACATTTGCCAGTTCGCACATTTCATAATGCCAGCTCAACTCTTCATTAGGCTGTGAAATAGCCTTGAAATACAAATGGTTATCAGATGAACAACTGACTGAATTTTGTTTTATTATCAGTTAACTGATGAACTGAGTCATTACAGGAAAATTCCAGTAGGCTTTGACTTTAGTCTTTAGAGAGTTTGTTTCCCAGGAGCTATGAAATGACTCTATAAAATGTCATTTCGAAAAGCAAAATAAAGAAGAAAATCCTAATACATGTAATAACAAGAGGTTTTGCTATTGCTTGCCTCTACTGCAATAGTTCAAAACATTATATTACACCTTATTACATCAATATATGTTATACATACAGATGGTTAGATTTCTTTGGTTGCACGCTTAGACGAAAGAGGAAAGCAGGAAAGAGTTTTCTAGGGTAGTCAGAGGATAAGAAAAATAATAGTTTTAGCTTAGCATAGGGAAAACTGAGGCAGCAAATGGAAGAAGAATGCCCTTTAAGACTTTAAGAAGTTCTACTTCTTGAAATAAATTACTTCCCTACAGTAGGGGCTCAGAAGTCTTTTGAGCTTAGAGGAAGGTTACTTACTGTTGTCACTGCTTGCCACAGCTTGTTGCAACTACCAGATGTCTCCCAGTCTTCAAAGTCATGCAGCTTGTGCGTGACTTCCATGGCAGACAAAGGATGTAATAAAAGATAAGAGAGGATATCATCTTGACAAGGTATAACCGAACTTTACCCTCAATTTTGAGAATGAAAACAAACAAACCAAACAAACAAAACCCAATTGAAACAAACAAACAAACAAACAGAAGAACAGAGAAATTTATTGAGGTGGTTGTGGAAATCAGTAGTTTTCAGTGTCAGGACATTTCCCTAATAACCAGCTGAGAATCACTCTCATCTATTTCTAGATTCAGACTGCAATTGACTATACCTCTAAACTTTCCCTTTGCTCAGCTAATTTCTATTCTTACAGTTAAATCTTTAATAATTTGCTTGATCACTATGTTATTATTACTTTGCTTCCAGTGTATATTTAACTTTGTCAGTCTTTTCAGATAATTTTACTCCTGCAGCCTATCACTGTATGTACATATAAATGAGAAAAATGAGTAGATTTTTTAAACACATTTCCAACAATGAAGTCATCATAAATACAGATATTAAGTATGTTTTTACTGAATCTTATCGCTTCCCTGCCTCCTGATTAGAGGAGTGTGTTTGGATGGTCTACCTCATCCGCAAATACACACATAATATTATTTCAGTAATTTTCTCTCAATATCATCTTCATGTGTATGGAGGAGAAGAAGCATAAGTCACCAGAAGGAAGGGAATCTAGTGTCAGAAACGGGGTGAAAGTTCTAATCTGCTAAAAGTATTCAGCGGTGCCAAATACTTTCTTAATATGGTATGACAAAAAGGTTTCTCGAGACAGGTCTACAAAGACTTGTAGTTAACATAAAACTGCATATCTGTTGATGGTCAATAGGAATGGCATTTAGGGGCTTTGGAAGTATCCAGTTTGAAATGTGTTTCTCTTCTTGTTCTGATTACCAGGTGTGTTTTGGCATCTATGTCAGAAGTCAAACCCCATTGATAATTTTTTATGTATAGGTGGAAATATTCTTTCTACCTGGGAAGGTTTGAAAGTCAGCCAGAGATTGCAGCTAGAGCAGTTCTCGAGCCCGTATGTAAATGGTGCTAAGATTCACACCCTACAGTATGACTTTTTCTATTATAGTAAGATTTTCTCATGATTTCTGCCTTTAGTTTTAGTGTATTGTTCCTGATTGCTCATATTGTTCAACTGGAGCTGTATCATGCTTAGAAATTGATTTCTAAGTTGAATTGTTAGGGCTGTGACCTTTATTTGTTCCATCAAAATTTTCCAACTTTTCTCTAAGGAATTATTGTAATTTATTTTAGAAAGTATGAATTCCATGATGTTTTCTTTATTTTTTTCATCTGTTTTAATTTGTTTGTTGTTAATGGGAGATGTTTGTGAATTTACAACAGAGGTTTGTTGAAGATAGAAGTGTCTTTTGTTTTGTGAAGTTATCTGCTAAGTTTTTATTGAATTCCTGACCATTAAATGTGTGTGTATTAATCACCTGAAGGTGATACTTTGCATAGACTAGTTTTGCATAGTCAAGTAATTTTCTTTTGAATATGCTTCCCTGTCACTAGTTGTGTTTCTATTTAAGATTACTCAGAAAAAAAGGTCTTGACCATTCAGTCTTGACTTTCTTTTCAAAATTTATAATTGACTTTTTTCCCCCTTTTTAGTATCTCATTGTTCATGGTTAGTTCATGAAAACTTTCATAGTATTATTAAAGTCAGCATGCAGTTTACACCATCATAGAATGAGTACTTACATATATAAACCTACTTCCAAGCCTTGAAAAAAAAAAAAAGAAAAAAAAAAAAAAAAATTAAAACTTGTCCCAGAATGTATCACCTGCCAAAGAAAAACTTCAACAGGATTCAATTCTGTCTTTTGTAGTACAGGGGTATTTTTCAGTCTAAATTGGTATTACAGCCTAGTGAATATATTAAAATATTTCTGTTTCTGTTCCCTACTTAGGCAGCACAACCTATGCCAGCTTGCAGAGCATATTCAGGGACTGGAGCTGGCATAAGTTGTGTTAGCAGGGGATTCACATCTCAGCTAATATCTCTGATCAAAAGGGCAAATGCATCAATCCTGCTGTGCTCACATTCAGTCATTCACTCCTAGCCCCCTTCACCTTTGTCTTGGTCCAAATATCCATGCAACTAAACTGCAAACCACACCAGGAAATGAAGTAGCTTAAAACCAGTACAGGCAAAATTAGAAATCTTAAAAATCAAAAATAGAAATCATAAATTAAAACCAGTTAAAAGTACAAATATAATGACTGCAAGTAGTTCAAAATCAGCTCTGAATTGCTACTGACTTCAGTGGTTCACAGAACTGTGCAGTTCCCACTGAAGTCAGTGAGACTTTTTCTGATTAAGTATCTACAGACTGTGGTCCATTCTGAAGTTCATATTAAGTGCATAATTAACTACCGATAGGGAACAGTAATCTAGGCAAGTTCCTAACAGTACAATGAAGAGGTATTTGCAATAAAAAGGAATGGATATTTTTTGTTCTCATGTTGTAGGAATATGTTTTCAATAAACCGATTTCAAATAATATCTAAATGCCCAAGTGAAAATGCCATAATACAGTATCAGTTGCAAAAAACACTACTTTATGATATTGTCATTGTCATCTCTGAAGACACAATACATGTTAGGTCTTCACTAGATACCAGTCCTGCTGTGTTGTTGGATGGGAGATGTTATTTTTCTACATGAATAGGACAGAGTGACAAAGCACTTATTTCACCCAACAGTTTTAAGAGTGAATGTGTGTGTACACATATATACCTGCAGCATTCTAACAGAGAAGGTGAATTTTGAATCACATAGCCCTGGTTGAAAAAATAAGTGCAAGCTAATAAAAACAAAAGGATTAGGGATAAGACTCAGCAATTTCCTGCATAACTTAAGAGTTGTGATAAGAAAGTAATAAAAACAAGAAGAAAAGCAGTCTGGTTAGAGTATAAGACAAATGCTGCATTAAGAATAATCCAGAAGTAATACTGAAGAATAAGCAGTGGTGGTGATATTGAAATTTGCATACAAAAATTTTCACATATATTCAGGAGTGGAAAAAAAAGTATTTTTTTAAAAGGTGATTGTCCTGGGATTTTTGCCAAATGTAGCAGAGTTCAGATCAGATAATATTGTATGTCTGCTCCCAGTGTCAATGTGTATCCAGTTCGGGAGTTTGCCCTATAAGCAGAAATCCTTCATTGCATTGAGAGCAGCAGGTCAAAAAGAAAAAATCTCCTTCTTATGTCACATAATCTTGATCTGAATTCAGCCCAGGTAGAAATCTTTGTTTGGAACAATCAGTGTTCAGATACAGAGGGAGTCAGGAGCTAAATTTAAGATAGGGCAAACCAACACCACCTTACTTCATTTCTCCAGCCAGTACTGTAGGGAACAACAAAAAGGGTTTTTTGAAGTATGTTAACAGCAAAAGGAGTACCAGAGATAACATTTGTCTGTTACTTCGTGAGGTTGGTGACCTCACAAACAGGGACGTAGATAAAGCAGAAACATTTAATAGCTTCTCCGCCTGTCTTCAATACCAATGATGGGCCCTGGGACCTCCGGAGCCCTGAGTTGGAGAACCATGACTGCGGGGAAAATAAACTCCGAGCCAACTCTGAACTTGTTCAACATTTGCTGCTCCAGCTGAATGCACATAAGTCTATAGGACCCAACAGGATTTATCCAAGGGTACTCAAAGAGCTGGCTGATGTCATTGTGAGACCTCTCTCAATTATTTTTCAGCAATCTTGGGAATCTGGAGACGTCCCATTTGATTGGAGGCTGGCAAATGTTGTCCCAGTTTTCAAGAAGGATAAGAAAGAAGACTGTGGTAATTACAGGCCTGTCAATCTCACTTTAGTGCCTGGTAAAACCTTGAAGAAGATTATTCTGGGAGTTACTGAAAAACACTTGAAAGACAATGCAGTCATTAGTTATAGCCAACACAGGTTCATGAGGGGAATGTCCTGCTTAACTAACTTAACTTCCTTTTATTACAAGGTTACCCATCTGGTTGAACAAGGGGAGACAGCTGATATAATCTTTTTGGATTTCAGCAAAGCTTTCAATACTGTTTGTCACAGCAACCTTCTGGACAAAATGTCCAGCATACAGCTAGATAATTACATAATACAATGGATGAACAATTGGCAGATGGGTTGGGCTCAAAAGGTTATAGTAAATGGGGTTACATTTACTGGCTGGTGGCCAGTCACTAGTGCAGTTCCGCTGGGCTCAATTTTAGGGCCAGTTCTCTTTAAAGATTTTATAAATGATCTGGATGCAGGACTCAAAAGTATACTAAATAAGTTTGCAGATGACACCAAATTGGGAGGAGCTGTTGACTCCCTTGAGGGTAGAGAGGCCTTGACAAATTAGAGGGTTGGGCAATTACCAACTGCATGAAGTTTAGCAAGAGCAAGTGCCAGATTCTGCACCTGGGACAGAACAACCCTGGATATATGTACAGGCTGAGGGATGAAAGGCTGGAGAGCAGCCCCACAGAAAAGGATCTGGAGGTTTTGGTCAATGGCAAGATGAACATGAGTCAATAGTGTGCCCTGGCAGCCAAAAGGGCCAACCATATCCTGGGGTGCATCAAGCACAGTATTGTTAGCTGGTCAAGGGAAGTCATTGTCCCACTCTACTCTGTGCTGGTACAGTCTCACCTTGAGTACTGTGTGCAGTTTTGGGTGCCACAAGAAGGATATAAAATCATTAGAGAGCATCCAAAGGAGGACAACAAAGATAGTGAAGAGTCTACAGGTGAAGATGTATAAGGAGTGGCTGAAGTCACTTGGTTTGTTCAGCCTAGAGAAGAGGAGACTGAGGGGAGGCCTCATGGCAGCCTACAGCTTCCTCACAAGGGGGAGAGGAGGGGCAAGCGCTGATCTCTTCTCTCTGGTGGTCAGCAATACAACCCAAGGGAATGGCATGAAGCAGCGTCAAGGGGAGGTTCAGGCTGAATATTAGGAAAAGTTTCTTCACTGGGAGGGTGGTCAGGCACTGGAACAGGCTCCCCAGGGAAGTGGTCACAGCAGCAAGCCTGCCAGAGTTCAAGAAGCATTTGGACAATGCTCTCAGACATATGGTCTGATTTTTGGGTGGTCTTGTGTGGAGCCAGGAGTTGGACTTGATGATCCTTGTGGGTCTCTTCCAACTTGGAATATTTTATGATTCTATGACTAAGACCTTAGTGACTATGGTTTAAGAAGACCTAGTAAATAATCTTGAAGATAAACATTGAAAAGAGATCTTCCTATTCCTCGCTTCTGTTTCTTTTTTGCATTGTTAGTTTCCTAGGGTTCCTGTCCTAATTGATAGGTTCCTGTCCCAGTTGATAGGTTCCTATAGGTTCCTATTCCTAATTGACCGTCACACGTTCAAGAGCTCAGCAGTACATCTTTCTAGTATAAAAACAACTTAGGTTTTGCTGAGCAAAACAGCAAAGTAAAAAATAATGGACTCGCCCAGGCATGAAGAACATAACAGAGCACCAACTCCTTTCCAGATGAGGGACTCTAGCCTGAAAATAGCATGATGGAAGAGCAGAGAGAAATCCTTTTGTTTAACAGAAGGGAGAAATTCTATCCAAAAAATGGGAAAAATGGGTAGCTGATCATCTGTGCACAGATCTGACCCCCTCCCCTCCCTTACAATGTTAGCTACCAACAGAAGAATAAGAGGGAAAAAAAATAAGGGGGGAGGGGGGCAAAGTTGACATTTATCTGTTTGGAAAATTGATTTTTTTTAGTATACTACATTATATATCCAAAAAAATTGTTTTATTTTCTCTCTTTAGGGCATATTACCCTCAAATTTCTTTCAACTACCATGCTAACAAACCACCAGAAAATCCAAACCAAGACAAACTAACAAGTCTTCTCTTGAACTATTCATGATTATTACATGTTAATCAGAGCAGAAAAGTATCCAGTTTCTCGCTTTTCAGGATTTGGATTGATTGACAAATCATCACATTTTTCTGCACTATGTCTTTTTAAGTTAGAAATAAAATGTTTCATTTAACTAAAATTAAGGCACATCAGAGAATACCGTATGACTCTGCACCTTCAGAATATTAAAAGCCAAGCCTATACTTTTATGAGGATGAGTTAATTTAGGATAAATCTCATTTTACACAAATCATCTAGAATGATTTTATAGCCAGATATTCTACCAAATATATACTGATTGTCAATTAATTTAATCATATTTGTGTTGGGCTGACAGATAGACTTTGAACTTCTCAAGTTCTAGCAGAAGTCTCACATTTCCAATAATTCTTTGCAGTAAAATATTTGTTTGACTACACTCAATACTTTATGAACTTAGACTATTTCTCAATATTTAGAGTATTTTCTTAGTGATTATGCTGTGCTAATAAATTTGAAATACTTTAAACCATACTTTACAATCCAACATTACAATGTCTCATTTTTAAAAGATGTACATGCTTGTATTTCAACACATTTGCTGAGGTAAGTGTTTGGATAGGGAGCTTTTAGGTAATACTTCATTAATGAAATCATCGTCTGGGCTTATATATATAGTTAGGAACCAGTCCTTCTTCAGTAAAGTCAGTAGCTAACTTAGAGTAAGCAGCACCTGGCCTCTTGATTTTATGAAGCATACTTGAAAAATGATTTTTATTTTTATTTTTTTAGATCAGCTGATTTGGCCCAGAAATAAATATAAATATATATATATATATAAATATATATATATATATTTTTCCTCAAAGAGATATGATAATCTAAACATTGTGAATGGGAAAAACAATTCAATACTACAGTTAACTATAGCTTTTTTTAATATATGCATGTATATAAGCATGTGATGCATATCTATGCATCACCATTCACAATTGTATTCAAAGACAGAGAAAGGACCAGATCACACAGTTGAAACTCTTTTTCTGTTGAAGTACCTGTAACAATTCATGTATAAGTACTGAACAAAGAGCTCATGCACACACATTCAGCTTCAGATCAGTTCAATTTGTAAAAGTTACTCCAAAGCCAATAGAACTGTATCAAGATAAAATAGGTAAAAATTCAGATTTGGGCTTATATGAGAAAGATCTAATGACACTTCAAGTTTGTGTGAATTACACATAAGGGAAGTATGTGTGCAAGAGATGGTGAGGGTGAGCGCTCATTGTAAAATGAATATTTATTTCTTGTAGAACATTTATTTGTTGATCTTAAAGATCTTTAAAATGAAATATCCAAGTCAATAAAGTGAAACATAGCACTCAAACATTTTAACTGAAAAAAATGAAAAGTGCTAGAGGATTTTTTTACAGGAGCATATATAGACAGACAAGCAATAGGGAAAATGGTCGCAAGAAATAAAAAGAAGCTTAACAATTTATTTATTAGTTGTCTTCTTTATAGATTGTGAGAAAGGTTGTCTACAAAGAATATAAATAAAGAAAATCAAGGGTCTCAAAATGTATATGAAGAAAATTGCATCTCATCAGATAATGACCTTGTTTTAAGTGATGAAAATGATAATGAATCCATTAGTAGTGCTGCTCTCAGGATTAATAATGAAGATGGTGATTGTGAATGCAGTGTAGAAGAAATATTTCCATTCCACATGGAAGAAAATGATATAAACAACAGGTAAATTAAAGTTAACTAAAAAAGGCAAGAAGAAAAAGATAAATGCTTATAACAAAGAAGTGATAGAAACTGCACACAACAAATGAAAAAATTTAAAGCAGAATGTGGTATTATTAGTACCAAAATTGAAACTATACAAAGCAGATTAAATTTAAAGAACCCATGAAAAATCTGAATGCAAACCTATCTTTTCTTATCTCAGTTTGAATATTGTAACATTTTCTGCAGTCTTCTATATGCTTTTAAATAAACCATGAGCTCATTGGTTTCATCTTACATTGTACCAACAGCGTTGTTCCATATACTGTGTTCTGAAGGTTTTTCATTTGTTGGATCTAAGAGGACACATAACAAAATTATTTGTAAAGGAAAGATGCATGAATTATCATTTTTACTTCAGTAGTTATATTTTCTTGATTTACAGTTGGCATTTCCAAATCCATTCAAAACTACAATCACAATAAATAAAATTGTTTTACCATATTTATTCTTATTACTAACTGTTCTTCACATGTGGAGTTCAGACTTCATTCTCTAGACATTTGATGGAAAATTTGGATTGAATAAAAACTCTAGAAGAACTTTTTAATGTACTAGACATTTAATAATTTTAATGTCATTTAACTTCTCATGGTTCGAGAAACTAAACCCATCACCAGAAATCACCATTAAAGCATCCTCTGAGTCTAATTTCAAGCAGCTGCTCTGCACCTAAACAAAAAATGTTAGATTAATTTCTTTCAATATTTGGTAGATCAAAATGCTATTAATGTTAGAGTTACATTCCAACCAACAACATGTTTCTGCTGTACTAAACTATATCTTTGACATTCATCAGTCTACTAATAAAAGTGTAAAATGACAGGCTGACACTGGAGTTAAAGAAGTGATTATTTACTCTTTTTTGTTTTGTTTGTTTTGTTTTTGTTAAATCTGAGGACAGCAACCAGTGCTCATTTTACGCTCAATGTTAAAAAAATCGCATTTTTGCGCAATGAGCAAAAGCATTCTGAAAAGGAAACATTTCCTGAATGGTGCTTTCAGCTCTCCTTGCAGAAGGGACAAAGGAAGGAGCTACCTAAGGGCACCTCTGTGCTGAGAACGGGAGGAGGAGGGAAATGCTGTCTAGGTATAGTAACTTGCAAAGCATATAGGGACAAGGCATGTTCAGGGCCAGAAGAATGCAGACTGCTATATAAGATAATTTCACTCAGTACCTCTTTAAAAATGACCTTAGGAAGAACTGATACAGGCGCTGCTGTGAGTGCTTCTAACAGTAGTGAGGGCATGCTGCAATAGAGCTGGAAGATAATTTCTATCTGGTTTTTATTTATAGCATTTAGAAAAAGAAAAAAGAAAAGAAAAGAAAAGAAAAGAAAAGAAAAGAAAAGAAAAGAAAAGAAAAGAAAAGAAAAGAAAAGAAAAGAAAAGAAAAGAAAAGAAAAGAAAAGAAAAGAAAAGAAAAGAAAAGAAAAGAAAAGAAAAGAAAAAAGAAGAGAAAAGAAAAAAGAAGAAAAGAGAAGAAAAGAAAAAAGAAAAGAATTTTAGAAAATCCCTTATTATCTTCTTTTTGTCCTTTTCTGTCCTGTAACAGCAAAGACAATTTGTCACTGCTGTATTTGTCCATGGAAGCTAGAAGCTACCTATTCATACGCAGCCAAAATCTGTTTACTGATTTGGATGTAGTTCCCCAACAGTGTCATGCTGGAGAGCAAAAAGCTTGTTCTGTGAAGTGTATTTTCTTACAAGGTACAAACACCCCATGATTAGGTCCTTATTCATCAGACAGAACCTTTTCCTTTCAATGGAATGACTTAGATCAGTGTCCCACTACTTTATTTAATCTTCCTGTTCAAACTGCCTCAACTTCATGCTGTTTTTCTTTTAAGTTCCTTTAAGGTGTCTTGTCCTTTTGACTCTTAGATATATAGATTAATTGATCCATTGCACAGTAATTCATGAAAAAAAATGAAAATGCATTTCTATTCAACTGAGCACTTCTTTAAGAAAATAAAGAAGTCTCAGCAACACACTTATAATAAACTATGTTGCTTTCATTTCCTTATCATAACTATGGACTATTATACTACTGAAGCCAAAAATGTTTGGATTTTAATTTAATCAAAAGATTTTCCTTGATGCAGTTCTGGTCTTTGCATTTCAGGTTTACAACAATCTTATATGAAATAATATTACTCTTACCAAAAGCTGTTCAGAAAAGCTGTTAGGAAAAAAAAAAAAAAAAGAAAGAAATTTACATAGGAAGAAGCTCTGTTTCCCTTATGTGGAAAGCAGACTACTTTGGGCTCATGTCTAGAATTTCAGACAGGAATAAGCATTCATTCTTGAAGAGCATAGTTGTTATGGAAGAGTCAACCCTGCCCAAAGTACAGTGCCTTCTTCATTATTAGGTTTCGTTGCCGTTAAAGTCTACCTAGCCAGCTCATGACATTTTGTGGGAGGTAAGTAAGGGTGGGAGAGAGTAAATCAAAGCATAGGCTATGAAGTAACGTTTATTTTATCATTTTTTTTTTTTCATAGGGAAAAAAGTTTGTTTCTGTAGTAGAAAATGGCAGATTAATTTTACTGCATGCATATCCATTTCTGTGAATAGATGCAGACTCCAATTTAATCATCTTAGAAAATACATTAATATTTATTAATCAAAAAGGATTCTGTATATTAAATATGCATATACCAATGTGAAATGTGGACTACCAGATGCATGATGGCTGCAAGAATTCACGTGTTTCATTCAGGCTAAAACAATCAGGCAGCTGGAGCTTATTCAGTCTCAACACATTTACAGCAGACAACTGCTGGGCATTCTTCTCTTCCATAAAAAACATCAAACACTATTTCATAAATAAGTGACAGTGAATAAAATTAGCTGATGTTCCATACCTAGAAACACCTTCAGCAATATGTTATTCATTGAATCAAGTACTGAATTTACTGAAAGAACCTTTGGTACAGTTCATGTAAATTGACTTTCCATTTCTTACACAAATGCTATGACACAATAAAGTACTTGCAATGCTTTAAAGATAGCTTATATGCAGTGTTCTGTACAGTTATTGACAGAAGTATATCTCTGGATGAATAAATTGAGTATAATATTCCAAATAATTTTAATGATACTGTCTCAAATCAACAACAGGATGTTCAAGCAGAATCAGTTAAAATTAAATATGAGGCTGTAAGTGTTAGATTCAGCCTGGAAAAACATCATTTAAAAGATTTATTAGCTTTTTTTTTTTTTATGGAATAGACATAAGAAAAATTAAGATAGCTTTATCTACAGAAGCATCTACTGAAGTGGCATCAAGTCAGGGTATATGAAGTGATTTCTATTTTTACTGTATCTCAGTGCCATTCATAGGACACTTAACATCTGAGGTATTATTCCAGGTTTTAGATTTTGTTCTGTGTCCTTATTTTGTTAGTCAGAAGTGTGACTACTAATGCCAGGCCCTGAAATCTGGATAACTCTCTTCTTCTGCAGTCTCCTTAGCCATCAACTCTTTTTTCTTGGTCCAGGACAGAGAGGAGAAACTGAAAAGCAGCTGCATCTGGAGTGGCTACATAAAACCAGCCCAGGACTCATAGAAAATAGTGAAAAGGGTACAGATGAATAAAAAAGTGTTTGTCAACCAAGCCAGCTACAGTGAATGCCCTAGATTTCCATCTTAAAAAGAGCAAGTTGGTTATAGATGAGAAGAAATGGTTAGCTGAAGAGGCAAGAAAGATCCCTGGAAGGTACAAATATTCTTTTATACTTTCTCTGCAATAGTGTCTTTAACTTTTCTCTGCAATTGTTAAATCCATATGTTGTATATTCAAACAAATGTCTGTCATTTACAAACTCTGGTAGAAACCCTGTGTTAACTTAACCCAGTCTCTTTCACATAACATCCTGATTCCTTCTCTTCTCCACAACCCAAGTTCATTTAGCAGTTACTCCTTCTACATGAAACCTGGACATTTTAATGCATGCAGTATCACTTTGTGGTTGTGTGACCATAACCTTAGGAGTGCATGTCAAAAGCAATGACATCTCCAATTCCATTTAGTCACCTTGTTTTTGAAGCCGGTCAACATCCTTTCCAATACATGCATGAGTGCAATTTATATACATAGCATGAAGATGCCACTATATAAATGTTGAGCCAACTTTCAATTATGTGCATGTTTGAGGTGAGTTTATTGTGCATTAGTTAAGTAAAACAATTCTTGATTACAGAACTATCTAAATACAAAGATATACCATGTTCTAGTATACTCATATTCTGAACCTCTTTCTTCTCTCCCCATTCCTTCTTCTCACAAAAAGTATGACAGGGTTTGTTTCTTTGTATTTCCACATCTGCTATTTGTGAATATTCAGTTCTTCATTTGAACATATTCTCTTAAGTTTCCTAGTAAATAATTGATAATTCTAGAAATAATTCAGCAGATTTATAATTATTGCAAATTACTTTTAGTTAAGCAAACTGTACTAATTAAAACCCTGCCATACCAGTTGGCAAAATACACAGTAATAAATATTTCTTTTCAAATATTGTATCAAGTATCTAGTGAGAATCAATTCATTCCAGCCCTGCAAACGGGGAAACCCTCTTAAAAGATTATCTTGGAATATAGAATAACTATTAGATAAATGGCGTCCTTCATGCCTAGGAAACCAGACACAAACAATACCATCAACTTAGAGAAGTAATAGTATCCCTTCAGAATACACATTACAAGGAACAAAATTCATAGAATCATAGAATATCCTGAGTTGGAAGGGACCCACAAGGATCGAGTCGAACTCCTGGCTCTGCACAGGACGACCCAAAAACTAAAGCCTATGTCTGAGAGGGTTGTCTGAACATTTCTTGAACTCTGGCAGACTCGGTGACGTGACCACTTCCCTGGGGAGCCTGTTCCAGTGCCCGACCACCCTGTTGGTGAAGAACCTTTTCCTGACATCCAGCCTGAACCTCCCCTGACGTAGCTCCGTGCTGTTCCCTCGGGTCACCAAAGAGAAGTTAAACAGACCAGAGAGAAATTTAACAACTTAACACAAAAGATGAAATATAGCAGGTGATTACACTAAGTCCCCTGAGGTTTCTGAAATGAATCTGCCTCAAATTGCAACTCCAAGACCACAAATGTACCCAGGAACCCTCTGTTGCTCTGAACTGCCTTTTCTTTCCTTCCTTTGGCTTTCCCTCACTTCCCCTGTTGTTTTTTGTTATTGTTGTCGTTGGTTTCATTTTGTTTTCTGTGTTTTTGTTGTTGTTTTGCTTTTGTTTTCCCTCTGTCCATTTGGCTTCACTTTCATCAGTCCACTTCTTTTCATGGCCCAGACTACTCTGTTATTTTCTTCATGGTTCTTCCATCCTCTTACTTTTTCTTAAGTATACTTTTTTAGCATGAAAAAACTATCTCTTTGAACAGAGAATGGAGAAGGCCTAGGGGCAAGTTATTTGTCATTTAAGCTATATATCATCCTCTGATTTAGATTAGTTACTTCAAGCACTTTAGCTTTACTTCAAGTTTTCAGAAGAGGCAAGATGTTTTTTCCTTTCCACAGTTCTTCCACTTGTACTCAGGTAATTTTTAATGATATCTAATTATTTGCATGTTTAAATTTCTACATTAACTCCTTTTGTCTGTGTGGTGATGGCAAATAAATGTAAAGCTATATCAAATAAAGAACTTGGCAGACACAGCTAGTGTACCTGCCACATCCACACTTCTTGTTTTCACCTCTTAAAACTCCACACCTTCCTGTGATGGGCTGGTAGTAAATATGTGAATCGAATATAAGGAAAAAAACCCACCCCAAAACTGTTAAAAATGCTTAACATGATGCAAAGATTAAGATTACTATAGAAAGATCAGGGTCCTTCAAAAAAAAAAAAAAAAAAAAAGAACCACCTATTTTTGTCATCACCAGCAAAACTAACATACATATCTTGCAGTGCAACCTGGTGAAAGTAGTTTTATTTTCAGTGTTGATTTTCCAGGAAAATCTTGTAGAAAATTAACAGTAAACTAGTAAAGATACATATATTTCTGAAAGTTGTCCATGACCAAGCTCAGGAAAAAAAATATGGAAGAATTTAAATGAGGAAGGTTCCTGATTTTATGCCTAGAGACTTAGCAAACTTGTTCAGATCAGGTTCAACAGCACAGAATGTAAAAGGGGCTGAGGTGGCCCAAGTTGACTTATGAGGGAATGGCCTGTGTTAGAATTCAGAAGGTACCTAATGATATGGCTAGACAATCTTAGACTTCAAAGAGACATGACCTCTCAAGGTTTTCAAATCAGGCAATTTCAAGACCATAAATAATGAGGACCCCCAAAATTACTTATTACTCAAAAATGTGGATCTTAAACAAAACCCCAAACCTACATGTTTTTGGAACGTAATACAGCTTTTCACTTACTAAAAACAGTAGCATAGTAAATGATGTTGTAAATATAAGCCTAAAAGCAAAAGGCATGAAATTATGAAATGTAAATAGAAAAGAGGCAAATGTGCTGTTAAAAAAAAAAAAAAAAAAGATAAAAAGTTGATAAATTCCTGCCTGGTTCTACAGATAAATTTAAGTTTTGTTTTGTTTTGTTTCTTAATAGAGTCCTATTCTGTGTATTCAAAGCTATAAGTTCTAAATGGATGAAGCTATAAAGGGATCATTCATTTTACATTGTTGGTTGTGTGGAAAACAGGATGGAATCTTGTTTAACAAATACAAGCCTTGTGTATTTGTAGTGGTTCTGGCTGGGACAGTCAACTTTCCCTGCAGCGGCCCATAGAGTACTGTGCTCTGCACTTGTACATAGAACAGTGCTGTAATCATACCAATGATTTGGCTATTGCTGGGCAGTGCTGGCACAGCATCAAGACTGTCTCCAGAGCCCCCAGAGCCATTAGGCTGGGAGTGGGCAAGAAGTGGGGAGGGGACATGGCCAGGGCTGCTGACCTAAACTGACCAAAGGGATATTCCATACCATACGATGTCACACTCAGCAATAAAAGCTGGGAAAGGGGAAGGAGAAGGGGGGGGGCTCTCATTATGAAGACACCTGTCCTCCCAAACACCCGCTATGCGTACTGAGGCCCTGCTTCCCAGGATGTGGCCAAGCATCACTCGTTGATGAGAAGTAGAGAATAATTTTTTTTCTTCCCTCTGTACTTCTGCACAGCCTTTGCTTGGTTTTATGTTTTTGTTTTTGTTTTTTCCTCCTTCTTTTCCCTTTTATTAAGTTATCCTTAACTCAACCCTTGAGCCTGTTTTCTTTCCATCATACTTTCTTCTCCTCCTCTTCTTTTGAGGAGGGGGAGTGAGAGAGCAGTTGTGGTGGAGTTCAGCTGCCCAGCAGGGTAAAACCACCACAGTATTCAGGTGCTTTCCAGTTTTAGTCTCTTCAAAGCTTCCTGTATTAAAGTAAAACAAAGCCTATCTAGTAAAGGTTTTTTTTTTTCCCTCAGTACTTTTGATAATACACGGACATTCATTTTGGAGGATTACCTGCATGCCGGTGGTGACGTTCTCATTTCAAGTTGTCCACTAAAGAAAATATCTCCATAAAGGATTTATGTTCTTGAAATTCTTGCTCAATGGTTGTCATTGCATTCTATTACTCTGTGAGGGTATTAGATACAGTGTTTCCATGGTATATAGAACAGTGATTATTGATGATGAAGACAAGCAGGTCTAGAAGTGTTTTACTTTTTGAAGGAATTTATAATAAACCTAACATCTTTTGTTACAGCACAGTCCATAATTTCACAAAGCATGCCGTGTTCACAGGCTAGCAGATGCTATTTACTCGTCTCTCATGAAATGGTGTGCTGCTCATAGCAAGGTTCAGTTGATAACAAATTGCCATCTCCTAACCTACTGCAAAAGCAAGGGTAGGAATGCTCTGAGGACCACTTAAATGCAGAGAACACACTCAAATAAGCAAGATACAAGAACTGAGAGTGATCCAGTGCCTCTAATATCCTCACAAAAAGGAGAAAAAATTCAGATACTTATTAAAAAATTTAAAAGCACTGCTAACTAAATAATCTTATTCTAAACAGAATCCTTTTAGCCATGAAAAGAAACAGAGGTAAGGAGCAAATGCTCCCTGAATTCTCAGTGTTAGAAACCAGGCACTTATACAGGAAGTGCCAGACCTACAGTGGATTTACACCCTCGAAACCAGTGATGAATTTTGATCCAGCTGATTATATTGTTGTGCATTATGAACTATTTAAGATGTAGTTACACTCTTGTAGTTGTAAACACAAATATACCTTTCCATGTTAGGATGCCTGATGTTCCCACAAACCTAGTAACAAAAATTCTTAACGTTTTACATACAAGATGTGCTATAGCAAATCAAGCTCTTGTGTTGTTTTAAGAACTGCAACTCACTGGAAATGCTCTATGGAACAGCATAGAGAGATGAACTAGAAGGTTTGTTGAGGATGCATTTCATATTACAAAATTTTGTTTGAAGTGCCGGTCATTGATAGATTTGCTTAGCATGACGGCATGTGTGCCAGTCAACACAGGCAGGAAGCAGGAACAACCACAGACTCACAGCTAAAATGCAGAGAGTAGATTTATTCTCATTACCTCTCCAACCGGGGGATCACCAAAGCAACACCCGAGCAGAGGCACATGAGTGAAGGCACACAAGCAGGGATACAGGAGCCACTAAGCAGGGTCCATGCTAGGAGATCACCGGCCTGTTGTTTATACCTGTTTATCATGGGGTTGCACAGGCGCAGTTTTTACCACCATGCTGCGATCCTCACTGTGCTTCTTTGATCTTCTCTGTACCAAGGCCAGGAGCTCAAGCACGTCCGATAGGGTACCTCCGAGTCTACCAAACACCTATGTTATCCATGCACAGATGTGCTACTTGCCAAACACACAGAGCATAAACAGCAATGGGTACAATTTATGTGCTTTCTACATTACTACTCCCCAGACTTTATGTATTCCCAGCTGCAAGGTCACTTGAGCATATTTACAATCCTCCTCGCCAGTCTTCCGTTCTGATCCCATCCTCCTTGCTAATCTTCCACTTTTAACCCATTCTTCCTAACAGCATGCTTTTATTCTGCTGGTCTGCAGGAAATATATCCCCAATCTGTGCATGAGACTCTAGCTTTGAGCCACAGCACACAATACCACATATACCTACACAGCAACTGGAATGTGAAAGAGTTAAATGTATCATTGTAACCACTGTCACATTTACTTATTGCCTAATTAATATATGAATTGATTTATATAACTAAGTTCTTGTTAAAGTGAAATTCTTAATATTTTGCTTTTTTGAAAATAAAAGCTTTAAAGTTATTTACCTACCTTCCTGTTGTACAAGGATGATGCTAACAAATATGTCATCTTGCTTACTTACTGGTCTGTATATTTGTCAGTTAAACAAATTTTCACAAACATGTTAAAAATGAGGCTTCACTTAAAGCTGAGTAGAATAGTGTATCATACTACTCTGTTCTGAAATTTTATCTTGACCAAAGTCCACATATCCAAAATATGCTCCCAATACAAAAATCTGAAAAGAATTTATTTTTGCAAATATTTTTCTCATAACAAGTTCACAAGAACTAAAATAATATTGATAAAACTGAAAAATTCATGTACTGTCTAGGTACTCGCAGACCCTGACAGTCCTTTCCAGGACTAACCCACTTCCGGAATTGTAGAACACAAAATAATAAATATGCATATGCAGTCATGAACGTATTTTCAGCTTGCCAAAAAAAATATGGCCCACCAAAAATTATTAACCTGGGGTCATTTTGATCATTTAAACTCTCTAGATAAGTTTTCACTTACCTCTTTAATCTACTCTTTAATCTACTTGCAACACGTTACTTTACTGGAGTATCACTGTCCACAAGCTAGCTCTTCTATCATGCTTTTCAAGTGTCCTTTGCCATTTCAAATTCATTTGAAACTTCATGACTAGTGTTAAGTGCATATTTTCCATTGATAAAGCAGCTCATTCTAACCCATACTGTAAATAATAGTGTTCATTTCTGCTGAGGCAACCTGTTGTTGCTGTTTCACTTTCTTTCCACAATTCTGTAAACATATACTGCCCTGGGTGTTTAAAGAAAGAAAGAAACAAACAAACAAACATGCACTACAAAAACTGCATGTACTGTCTCCCATGATTAATAAACTGTTTTCTTCTGTATTTGAATCTCTTACAGTACCTTGGGGTTTCAGTCAAGGTTCAGAGTTTATTATGCATTATACCATGCCAGAAGGTATGTTTTGTTTCCTGAAGAACATCCAGGGAAACATTCCTTACCTCAAAGAACTTATAATGTAGATAGGATAAGATTTTTTCATTCTTTAGTATTAGTCCCATCTTTCTACCCTGCTGATAGAAGAGAAGAGATTGTAATAAAAAGACCAGTCCAGTTTTACCTGGTGGCCAAGTTAGTATCATCAGAAAATACTGTTCTTTGCCTACATCTGAACTCTTTAGAGAGAGAAAATAAATAGTTTAAAGAAAGTGTTCTTCACATGCCCATTCAGAAGTGTGTTCACACAGCAGATGAGGCTGAATTAATAATTTGGGGAAAAAAATGGAGGCTTGGTTGTGTTTGCATTTAACTAATTAATTAATTAATTGGTATTTAACTCTATGTATTTTTGGAAAAGACTGAATGCAAGTATGGGGAGGTGGCAGGAATCACCTGAAGAATATTAATAGATGGAAGAGAAATACCATTTTGTGTCTTGAGGTGCCTAGAGTAACACCAAAGAGATTACATTTCATAAGTGTAGGATAAAAATACCTTTCAGATGTTAATGACATTGTGAGTTTAAAATTCATGTGAATCTGAAGAGTTTGAAAAGCTATTGCATTGAATTAGGAGTCACAGAAAGGGATGATAATTATAAGCAAATGTAGGATCACAGAAGGTTTTTAAGTGAAGCAATGGATTGGAAGAAACCTAGAGGTTATATAAAAATAAAAAATATTTTCTAGCTCAAATATAGTGGAAGTCCACAGATTAGTTTCCCCTCCAAGAAATATGATTTGTATTAATATTTTACTCTATTCCATTCAGTCATCAGAAAAAAAAAAAAAAGACAAAAACAAAACAAACAAAAAAAACCTCTATATAGCATGATTTTGATTTATTACATATTCTAAGGGGGGGCATAAGTATCTGTATGTTTCTGTACCGGACTTCAGAGGCATCAATGCCAAAAACCAATAATTTCACTCTTTCTTTTTTAAGTCAGCGTTCTAGAACAATTTATATGTTTTAGATCTGACATAGATTTAAACATCTCTAATGAGATAAAAGAGTACTTGGATGTAAATGCGTATTTTTAAAGAATTGATAACGAATACTAAAGACTTTGCCTTTTCGGTTTGTTTTTTTTTTTTCCCTCTTCTTCTGCATTACATTTTCAGTTCTATCTTCAGAGGCTTTAGCATTCAGAGCAACAGAAATGCAGAAAAGGAAGTAGTATGAATCTTAATAGAGAGTTTGTTCAGAATGGGAATGAGAGCAGTAGCAGGCAGACTAAGGTGAGCAACTAAGTGGAGATTTAAAAACAATGCATAGAAGAAAATGCAGCCAGAAGACCACAAACATGAGAATTATGAGAATTACAGAAGATAGCTCACAGAAACAGGTACACATTTTATATTTTGTGGGGTGAATGACTTTGGGGTGAGTGCAATGGCTTAGGGAATTTCAGCTTTGTGTAAAAGTAGGGAATGCAGTGTCCCACAGTAGTAACAAAAGAGTGAGAGAACTGAGCAATGGGGTCACTGGCAATGAACCTCAGTCAGCAGTGGCTGAAACCTGTGAGAAAAAGTAGTAACATACCTTAAGGAGAGCACGCAAGAAGGGAAAAGGCCATTATTAAGATTAAGAGGTAATCTGTTCAATAAATGACCACAGAATTGCTATGAGTTCAAGTTTTTTATACTCTGTGTTTAAAAACTTGCAGAGCAACATGTAATAATGCAAACTATGTTTGGAAAGAAAAAGTGCAGAAGTTTACAACGTCTCTTTTTGTGCAAGAAACCAAGGAAACTGACACTGGACATTTAGCAAAGATCATCCTTGTGAACCTTTTAAAATGCAACTTTCCAATTATCAGTTTCCACTTTCTGTGCAGAACTAATTTCTGTCAGATGTAATTTCATCTGAAATAAATGGAGAACCAATTTGAGTTTTTAGATTATTTTCTCTAACTGCACGTTATAAATGAGATAAACATATACATCCATCATGGCAACATGTGGACACAGAGCACAGAAATGTTTATTACTAAGTAAGGTACCAGCCTCCCCATGTGGCACTAAAAATTTAACCTTAATAGAGAAGGTCAATTAAAATAAAGATATTTTGATCCCTTTCTCTTCCTTCCTTCCTTCCTTCCTTCCTTCCTTCCTCCCTTCCTTCCTCCCTTCCTTCCTCCCTTCCTCCCTTCCTTCCTTCCTTCCTTCCTTCCATCCTTTTCTTTCTTTCTTTCTTTCTTTCTTTCTTTCTTTCTTTCTTTCTTTCTTTCTTTCTTTCTTTCTTTCTTTCTTTCTTTCTGTTTTTAGTTTAGAGGGTTGTAGAGTGCTCCCTTGTTTTTGGCTTTAAGCTTTCTGGCAGACTGAAAGGTAAATATTTGCATATTTTGTAAACGACAGCTTTTGCAGAAGACTTATGGTGCAGGTAAAGAAATAAAGCAGTGATACCGATCTGACTTTTGATATTCCTTTCCCTTCTCCCCTCTCCCCTCAAGATCAAGCATGCCAGAAGAGAAGCAAAACATTATAAGCAGCTCTGGAGCAATGAAACAAAATTAAAATCTGCTTAATCCAAAGGTGCGGAGTTATAAGACAGATGTGCCAAACAAAAGACTCAATAATGTCAATAATAACAACCATTGTTTTCCTTCCATTCATCTGAGAACTCACCATTTTTCATTTGTTCAAGTCTGGCACTTTCTTCAGTGAACTGGATTGGCTTATCAAAGTGACAAAAAAGTGCTTCAGAAAAAGACAAATAGTTCATGTTTTCTGCAGGTTTATTGAGCAGAACTGGCTGGTCAAGAGATGTGTTGGCAAAAGCCAGTACAGGAAAGTGTTTGGGACCTACTATCTTGGAATACAGGTTGGAATATTCAGATCGTCCCCTTTTGACAGCACTGAGTTTGATTCAACCATCTCATAAATCTCCCTCAAGATTAAGTCTGAGGGCTTGTTTTCTCCCTTTAGCCATGTGACCTGCTAACAGATACTTTCCTGATACTCAGTCCCTCAGGATTTCTGCCTTTCTGAGAATAAGAACCTGTTCTTCAGTTGTATCCATTAGAGAAAAACACCACCTATCACACCATGTTTTACAGTTTTCTGAATGTCTCCAAAGGCTATAAATAGACTTGCTAACTGTCACTCCTCCCCATCTGAAGATTATTTAACTTGAATTTACAAGAATCTTTCAAATTGGAAAACAGAAATTTTCTTCATGGAAACAGAATTGTCTCACTTTCCTGAAGGTGTGAATGTCCCTTCTTTAAACAGATGTTATCTCACATATTTGGCTGCCTAATTAACAAATCTCCCACTTCTGACTTCAAAGCGATGATTCATCCTGAGTATACGCTTTAGAGTGAAGTGACTCCATCTACTGAACCTGGTGTCAATCTATACAGTAACAAACATATGATACTAATATCTAAGAGGGATTACTCTGTTCATTTTTGAAACTTCATTTACATCATAGTTTACGCTAAGTGAACACTGGACTAATAAGAGGTTAATAGCAACTAACACTAAAATAACCTAAGAATACCAAAGTAGACACATTTGATGGAATTCAGTTGTGGATTACTCTCCCAATTATGTTTGTTGCCTGTGTATGATAGTGTCTTTCTACAATGAGATGACTAGAGAGAATACTTGATTGAATATCATACATTGTGCCTTTTGTGTGCTTTAATATATAATTTGAACACTAGTAAGGGTTACGCTGTAAGTGTGCTAGAAGCACATAGGTAGAGGCTCTAGCTTTGGTTTCTGAGCTTAACAGTCTTACAAGTAATTTCTCACAAGGATGAGCACCCCCAATTTCTATTATTAGCAAAATAAATCTCAAGTGCTTGGCAAAGCAATAGTGACACTGACAATCATTGCTGCGTTTAGGCCCATTGTCATGTGACTCGAGGCAGAATCAAAACTATCTATTACTAGCATTCTTAGACCTTCTGCAGAGGCTTTCATGGTGGTAGCTTCCTCTGCTCTTACCAGAACGGATTTATTGGTGAAAGTAGTGCTTTGGGAAAAAGGGAGTGTAGGAAAACATCCTCATCTCCTTTGGGACACTACAAATTGGCTAGTTATCTTCTCTTGCTGAGAGATTTGCAATCTTTATAGAGACAATAATTCTTCTGGTAGCGGAATAGCAGAAGTCCTATGCAATTTCTTGTTAGGGGAACATGGAAATTAAAAAACTACAGAATCTGAGCTTGCTAAAAACAATACATTTCGCAGAGTCCTAGCGCCATTTAATACATATTTTGTAAGGATATATATCAGTTCTTTCAGTGGACTCCAGGTGAAACACTGAAGTTCATAGAAAACTTTCCTGTGTAAAAACGTCCTTTTCTGGTCTCTGGTTGGAACACGTACACAAACAAAGCGTCTCAGTTGTAAACAAGACTCCAAGAGCACGTGTCTGAAATAAGCTTTGTACAGTATTAAGAAGTAGAATTTACTCTGATGTATTTTCACGACTTAATTCATATAAACCAAGCAATTATCAATGCTCAGATTCCAACATCCTCCTTCATGAAATAGTCCTCTTTGAATATTTGGGTAGTAAGGGACACAACAATGTGAATTCAGGTGCAATAATGATATTGTCATTGCTACTTTTTCAGTGTCTTATCACATGACTATAAGAAAAAGCCATGGAAATGGCACTAAAGATATTCTTAAAAATATTGCCCGAAATAGCACCAGGTACATGAAGGAAGAATTCTGCTGTAACTAGGAGCAAACTCTCAGTTAAATTTCATTGTAATATGAATAGCTGACTTGCTGTACTTTTCTTTTATCTTTTTGTTCAAAGTAAGAGCCAGAGGTGAATAGGTTTAATGTTTATAAACCTTCTGAATATTTTGTATTCATAGAGCACTTGTGGGTAATTTACAGCTGTTGTTGACTTAACTTATTTACAGAGATTTTTAATGGGGTGAATATGATTTATCCTCTGACCTCCCCTCCTGAGGCTCACTTTTGTGTCAAATTGAACTTTAACTAAGACTAAAGAGCATTGTTTTTGCTAGCACAGCTTTTTAGAACTGTAGAAAGAGCATTATGCTGGATCCCTGCTGCTGCTAAGATTTCCTCTCGTTTGAAAAGTTAAAGTTGGTAACAATACATAAACATTTATGGCCATAGATCTGTAGCCGTAACCTTAACATTCTAGTCCTCAAAGGATACTGCAGGTAACTGAAGATATGCCACACTTAATCAGAGGTTTTCCTTAGGCTCCTGAACTTGACACACTTTTAGTTTTCTGTAAGTGAAAAGTAGCTTCTGCTGTAAAAAAATTATAATTTACATTTAACTTTTCATTAAACCCCATGCAATAACATCTGTCTTTACAAACAAAACCCTTTTAAAAAGGTGTATTTCAATTATGATTATCTTGCTTAGGGGCTGACCCTGTTCTTGTAGAATATCTCCTGAATGTCCCTGAAACAATGCTCTTCTGAAGGAGCCAGTTAAATATGATTAGTCCCAAATCACTGTGTGAAGTGCAGAGCTTTCATTGAAGTCAGGAAGAGAGTTAGCATCTTCCAGGCTCTGGCTCTGAGTCTTTATTCTCTCCAGAGACCAAACAAAATAAACCCTGGAGGCATGGGAGTTAATCAAAAAGCAGTTTGCTCTCCAAATCCCTTTGTGTTTCCATCACACTGTTGGAGTGCTTCTGATTTCCCAGATGGCTAGCTTTATGTTCAATTTGCATGTTGGAAGTTGGGTAAGATTTTTTTTTCTTTCTATCAAAAAGGTGACCTTAAGTTCCTCCCACAAATATGTGCTCATTATAACTGTCCCACTGAAGATATTCTCTGTTTCATTCAAGCATTTCTTGAACTCCATTCCAGTATTAAACTGTATTTTAAACTAAAGTCATGACTTTCCATGCCCATGTAAGAGCACAAGTGAGGTTTCAATACGTGGTTGGGTACCATTTTCTTTGCTGATCAGACCATGTTTCATGAGATTTGTAATTTACATCTATATCGTTGCACGAGGAAGCTCCCTAAGGCCAACTTCTTCGACTGTGGTTGAACTTAAGTTTTTTATGCCCCTGTTAACAGTTTGCTTTTGTCTCAACTGAATCAAGGCTTAGTACTACATACCTTTATTTCCAATTTTATTTTGAACAAAGTTATCTGAGAAATGAATCCTTTCTAAAAAGTACTACTCTGCTTTTGACAGCTTCTGGTCAGTGACATGTATCCATAAGAAAAAATTCAAATGCTTATGTCTATAGTGCATGCACAATTTGGTTGCCAAGAGGTGTTACAAGCTTGTGTTGCGGTTGGGTTCCTCTAAACCAAAGGAAGTTCCTTTCTGGACATGAAATATGGGGATCTGCTAGATAGTTTGTCACAGTTGTGCATTTATTATCCTGATACCTTTGACCTAAACTAGTATGAGTTATTTTTTAATCATTCTAATATGTGTGGTCCTTCTCTATTCTCCTCTTGTTATTGTAATCTGAATAGATTGGTAGTTTTGAAGATTATCATCTCAATCAATGTGTTTTGTGGTTCAGGCTTCTTTGTAATCCATTCTGGTCATTTTATACCTTTTAAATTACACATTTGTGCACAATCCAATAAATTTCCCTCCTACCTGCCACAATCTCATTGCATGACTTCAACAATTACTGTTTATTACAGAGGTCTGCAGATAAGGCTTCAGAATGTCTTTCCAACTTCACTATTTGTTTTTCCTCCATGTTGCCTGAACTACTCCACGTGTCACTTGAGGTTAGTCAAAATTAATTTGGTTTCAACAAGTTTATACTTTCATTTCATGTCAGAATGCATTCATGTTTCCAACTTCCCTATTTCATTTTTTTGCCTTTAGTTTCTCATTGCATTGGGTTCCAAAGCTCTTCTAACCCAATATATATATCAAATGCTTGTAAAGTTATGTTAAGTAAATCTAATGGTAAAGACAAGGTTCAGAAAGTCTTTTGGAAGAAAGGACACAATGACTAGCTCTGGATCCTGACAGTGTAAAGTTCAGGTTTGTTATTTTGGTCAGAATCTAGAAGATCAGAGGTTCTCTTTTTTGGCTGCTTCTACAATAAAGTGTGTAAATTCCTTCCAAACACAAGCCTTGTACCATCACGTACAGTCTGCTGCTTGTTTAGCAACATCTTAAACATCAAACTAGCTCTATGGGTCTATGAATTCCTTACCAACAAGGCACTATTCAGAAATACCTAGTCTAGTCACTAACACAACAGATTTTGATTCCAGATTTCTGTTTCCTACTATTTGTGCCTCAAAGGCCCTGGTTGACTCTGCTCAGAGGCTTCAAGAACACATCTAATCCAGGCAATCTTTAGAAGTCCTGGAGTAAAGTAAGTTTTGGTAAATGGGAAAAACATGCAGCCAGTAGTCTTTGTGAGACCTTCTGATCCCATCAAGGAGTGTAAAGACTACACACTTTCCCAAATGCAAACGCTCTTCAACGTGTTGGAGACTCTGCTAAACTGCTCTTTACTGAAAAGTCAAAGCAACAAAAAATCTGTCCCAAAGGAAGCATGACTTTATTAACAGGTGAAGAACAGTCTTTTTCCTTAGCAAGTAGTAGAGGTAGGAGCACATGCCCTGTGGGAACCATAGCTATCAGAGGTAAAACTCATGTCATGCTCCTAGTGGAATAAAACAACTGGTCATGGATAGTCACTTCAACCAGGTGTTCAGCATTCAGCTGTGTTTGTGCAAATGAGTCCTGCCCGCTGCATGTATTGAGCCTGATGAGAAATCAGTAAGCAAGTTCTGCTGACTTTACAACAGGAGCATTTCTTTACTTCATCTGGGAATAGGTAGCTGGAAATGATAACGATCTAAAATACAGGCTGAATTTACCCTCCTAGAACTGCTTCTGGGGAAACAGAAGTGAACTAAAAAGTAGACTTTGACCTGAATCAGGATAAAAGCAAAATTAAGATTTATAAACTGCCTTTTTTTGTTGTTTTTCTTTTTGGTTTGCAAAATGATCATCCATACACAAGATTAACGAAGGATGCACTTATTTTTCTGAAGTACTGGGTAGCCACATACAGAAGAAAACAGACCTTATCTAATTAATGTATTGGAATCAAGCAGTTGTGCTCTACAGAAAGAAGCACAAGAAACAAACAAACAAACAAACAAACACTGCCAGTGCTACAGCCAGCCCTGAAGAAAGAGATCCTTTCTTGTCAGAGCACTTTGGCTGTTGTATGCTTGTTAATGAGTAAAGGCATACTGCTTACAACTAGGACCATTGTTAATGCCCTGCATTAGACTTAACACGGCTACAGGATCATAGGACTTTCCAAAAAAAAAGTTACCAATAAGCTAAATGAATTCACGCTGAACAGACATGTATCTTACAACCATTTTCATAGTTTAAGATGCTGTCAAAAAAACCCCTAGCCCTCTACAGTAGAAATGTATCTTTTCCTCAGTTGTCTTACTGACAAAAAGAAATCTTCAATCTTTGATAGCTTTTCTGAAAACATGATAGATTCTCCTTTCTGCATTTCTAACAGCAAAGAAAAACAAGACAGAAGTGGGGCAGAATTGAAATGCATATATTATAACAGGTACAGATTTTCTTAAATATAAGAAAAACCTTTCAGGGTTAGACATTTTAGGACATCCTGGTGTGAATCAATTTGCAGGTATCTGAGTGCATGAGAAAAACAAATACACACAAATACTGAAAAAAAAAAAGCTGAATACTGAAATATTCATATATAAAATACTGAATTCTTGAATAAGAATTGAGGAAATCTGCTCCACTGTTACTAAAAAGAACTTTCAGAATTCACCTTTACTATTCTGTATAGGTTCACCTGACAATGAAAAAAAAAAAAAAAAGTCCAAATCATACTACACTATCCTGAAATGAATAGACAGACCAATGCACACAAATAGCAAAACCATTCCACAAGTATTCTGCCATAAAACTCATGGACGGGGGAAGGGTGAAGAGAAAATAAAACTTCGTGGGACAAACCCTATTTCTTAAAGGATAAGCTGTTTAAGCTTCAAGTAAAGTACACCTTGAACTTGTAGAGGTTGATCTCACAACCACACTTAGCTTGATAATCTTTTATTTTTATTTTCTATTTCATTCTTATTTGAACTTGAGCGAAGACAGCAAGACACAGGCATTCCTACTCTCAGGTTGCAGGCCACCACTGACAAGGAATTCCAAAAAAAAAAATAAAATAAAATAAAAAAAAGGAAGGCAAAATTTTCTGCAATGCAAGCCTTCTGTAAGAAGCAGTGATGAAATTTTCCTGGATTATAAACAGTGTATCCCGGTTCTACACAAGAGAGCAGGGCCAGGTGTGTGTGTGTGTCGGGGGGG
>VXAA01006238.1:193835-245510 GCA_013399115.1 Anseranas semipalmata | reverse complement strand
GGGGGGGGGGAGGGACACGACAATTCTCCCTCACAAAACAACAATATCCAAACTAAAATCTTGGTCTGGAGTACAATTTAAAATATTTTAAGGGGTGGGGACATGAGATGGGTGCTTCCCCTTGACAAACAGCACAAGTTTATGGAGTTTTGCTCAACCTGTTCCTGAAACAAACTTCACTGTTTCTCCCACTCCTGTGTTACAGCTTACTTCACTCATCTTAACCAGCCTGTTTTCTAGCTGATCCTTAAAATCTAGACAAAGCCTGAGGAAAAGATGAGCCTGTCACAGCAGGCATTTACAACATTTTTGGTAGCTAAAACTTGAACTACTAAATACAAATAAAAGGTGAATTTCACTAAATGGCTTAAATTGTTTGTTAAAATTTTCCCAGGAATTAGAATACAAATAGAGTACAAGATCTTATTCCTAAGGGCTATATGACAGTATATTAAGAAAGAAATTCAGCCCTGGAAGGTTTTACAATTTAACAAAGTTGTGGTATATTTGAGTATTTCTTTTGTTTAGTATGAAGGTAATTTATGCTTACTTATTTAGAAAAAGGCTTGATTTCAAGTTTAGCAGAGGATTGGTGTGGTTTTAAACAAAAATCATTCTTACGTTTTCAGTTTTAGCCATTTAATTAAGCTATAATATAATCAAAAAGCTCAATGTAATATACTGTAAACAGGGTGCTATTTGCTGGATTTTAGATGGCTTGTTGTTTTTTTCCTTTTTTCCAAGTCAAATTCTATAAATGGGAAAGAAATGTACTTTAAAAATGTTATATTTGGATTAGTAATAAAAGTACCTTCACCATGTTAATCTTCCACATACCACAATAATGTGTTACATTCTTAAATCTTTGCCTTCACTCTGAGGAAAGGTCTCTAGCCTACCCAGAACAGCAACCATCTTTCCTAAAACTGCATAACAAAATAGCAATGGCTGCAGCATTAAGACTACAGAATTTATTTTGATGGTACTAATTTATCAAGGAAACCACTTTTTATTAGAAAACAAATGTGAGGCCAAAGGGCCCGGGTATCTTCAACACTTACATAAGTGATTGCCCAATACTTGTTCTGAAAGATGATACCCTTTTCTGCTATTAGTACCAAGAAGTAGCACGATTACTTAGCCAGATCAAATTCAGGCACAGATGCAGCTGCCAGTCCTTCAGTATGCTCTAGTACGTTACAGGGCAATAACAGAGCATGGGGAAAAAAGTGGTCGTAATGGTAACCCTCGGGGCATCTCTTCTAGGGACTGCTGAAGTCCTCTTATTCTCTCATATGTAAGAAACTGCTCGGGAGAGTCCCAGTCTGTCCCATACCACCTGATACCACAGGTAATAATGATGTTGACTCATGGTATATGACAAGAAGTGGTGATCAAGCAATTCTGTGACAGCAGCTTTATGCTGTAGGGTAATGTTTCAGACAAGAAACTGAAATAATACTTCTGCAGTCTTTTTTTTCTTTTTTTTTTTTTTTTGCCCCTTAAGCATTAATAGGCTAACCCAGGTTGTCTTGTAAATTGATTATTTTAACTCTAAGTTATCAAAAAACAAGACATGTTAGAATGACTTATTCTTTTAGAGTTCAAGGTGGTGCATTTTCCCCCCCCTCCCCCTAAAAAAAAAAATCAAAGCTTGCTTTCCTAGGGTGTCCTAGGTATTGTGGACATCACTTTCTGTTTTTCTTATGTATGTACAATTGGATAAACAATTTTGTTAATCTACATGGGTGAAAAACAAATAGTTGCTTCTCCACCCACCCTGCCTTCCTCAGAGCGCCAGACAGTTTCAAGTATTACAGATCTTGAACAATTACCAGTACCATTTTTAGTGTGACAGATGGAAATTGTCATTATTTCTATAAATATTTAAAATATCTTAAGCATTTTTTATGAATGTTTTGCTGCTTTATAAATACTTTAGGTAATTCACTATCTCAGTCAGCTGTAATGACCATAGAAAGTGAAATAAGGAATTAACATCCTTTCTGGCATGCCTCCCAAATAGGAAGTGACTGTAGCTTTTTTGTTCCTATGTGCTATATTTTAATTATACATATGTAAAGCCCACACAGGGATATATTTACCTTATCACCAGAAGATTTTACACTGATAAACATAGCATGGTTTCATTGACACAGCATAAAACGAGTTTGGTCTTTTGTGGGCTAAAGGCTTGGTGTCTGTGAAGTTATGCTACATATGGAAGCGAGGTTTGGGAAGTGCACGGAGTCTGCAATGGTATTTCATTATGTCAGAAAACAGAAAGTTAAAGCCACCTGGCTAAATTAGACACCCATATGGCAACTCTGAATAGTGTGATGTGACCCACTGGCCACATGCCCATGCTGCTGTGGAACAGGCTGTGGTTATTTCAGAAAGCAGAATTTGAAATGATCCCATATCATAGTGCCACTATGGCAAGGTCAGGGCTTGCACTCAATATGGGTATGGGCATATGTTCCATATGTTTTGCTGTGGGTTCATTACCTATTTATCCAGTGACACTACTACAGCCATTCATGAAGCTAGACTGAAATGACGTCTATGAGAGAGAGAGAGAGAGAGAGAGGGAGGCTTTTAAAGAAAAGGGGCAGGAGGGGCATTTTTTTTAACCAAGCTTGTTTTTGAGTCTGGTTTACATCACAGTCCTGCAGTTTATATGACTGTAGGCTATAGAAACAGTCCTTCAAAGGGCTGTGTATGGTGAGTCCATGTTACTTTTAAGTTTAGGATTATAACTCCAGAATGCAAAGAAAACATTATAGTATTGGAAGCAGTTAACACAGAGGAAGACACTTCTTTGGTAAGTATTAAGATATATAACTGCTCCAAAAGTGAAAGACATTTACTGTTTATATGAATGTATCCCTCTCCAAGCCAGCACAGGAAAGCCATTTTAGTACAAGCCATCCAGAAGTTGCCAGCTATTGAGGAGAAGGGAAAATAAGAATTCTTCAGATGTTTTTTCAGTTTTCTCTTTATCTTCTATTTATCTTTATCTTCTGTTATATCTTTATATAAAGTTAAGTGAAGTTTCTATCAGGTTTCCTCTCCAATCAGACTCCGAAGAAGCAGACTGACTAGAAGGGCTTACAACAATGAGGTTACTTCACTTCTAGTAGCCAAACATGTCCGCACTGCACTCATTTCTGGTTCTAAAAGCTCCAGGGCCTGTGTGCTGAAAAGGCAGTGGATTGCCTGAACTGTGATGACAGCTAGCTACTACTATGGTATGTATATTTTCCAGTAGCTTATAACGCTGATGCTTGGAATAGATTAACTCAGGAAAAAAAAACAGCTGTTGTCATCAAAGCAGCATGTAAAAGAGCTAGAGGCCAAATGAGACCATTATGTGCCACTGCTGTCAGGGGAACTCAGACAAACTGAATGCGTGCTGCACCTCCCCAAGAACCGCCACAGTTAACAACTTTCTTTCAAGTTTTACTTTATTAACTCTGTTAACTTACATTATCACATCTAAATGTGAGAATGCAGGATTCAGGGGAGAAAAGGATACTTACTGTTTAGGCGCTTTTTCTCTCTCACACATCAGTGTACTGAAGTCACTAGCTTTCTAGATACTTTCTAGCTTTCTGACCTGCACTGCAAGCACCTGCATTTTCTGAAGTTATTTTATATGTCTGTCAGGTGCACAGACCATAGAGAAAGTTCTTTTGAAGTATCCTTCACAGCAAAGGTTGCTGAAAGGAAAAATGTTTCCCCAGTTATTTGTCTATAAGATAGCTAGGCTTTACAATGCATTTTCTTTCAAATTTCTTAGAAATCATCCATGGTGGTGGTAGACTTTGGCTAAAAGCTTTTTGACTGGTCAAAGGAGGCAGTTTCAGAAAGACATCTTCTTTCAAGGATGCCAAAGAAGCAATCAGTATGCACGTGTGTTGGTGTAACTACCCTTTCCTCCTTCTGAAGTTGCTTCTGTTCCTCTAATCAGAGGAAAAACAACAGCTGCTAGAAAATAGTTCCAAGCATTCCCAAAGACAAAAAACTCAGCAGGTTGCTGGGTCTGGGATTTTCATTTACTGAATGTACACAAATGTGGAAATTAGAAGCTGATATTAATAGGCATTCTAATAGAATTAAAAGGTTAATTACATTTGAAGGGGTAGGATAAGGAAATTCATTTATGATCATTTATAAACTAATTTCTAATTCATTTATAATTGCTTTTGTAATAAAGTATTACACTGTTGCTCAAACAAAACTGTCTACTTTGTTGTGGTTTAACCCGGCAGGCAGTGAAGCGCCACACAGCCATTTGCTTTCCCCCCACCCCGGTGGGATGAGGGAGAGAATCAAGAGGAAAAAAAGTAAAAGCTTGTGGGTTGAGATAAAGACAGTTTAATAGGACAGAAAAAGAGGGGGATGATAATAATGATGATGATAATAATAATAATAATAGAATGTACAAAGCAAGTGATGCACAGTGCAATTGCTCACCACCTGCTGACCAATGCCCATCCCATCCCTGAGCAGCAGTCCCCCACCCCTACCAGCCACCCCATATTAATTGTTCAGCATGACGCCATATGGTATGGAATATCCCTTTGGCCAGTTTGGGTCAGCTGTCCTGGTTCTGTCCCCTCCCAGCTTCTTGTGCACCCCCAGCCTCCTCACTAGCAGGGTGGTATGAGAAGCTGAAAAGTCCCTGACTTAGTCTAAGCACTGCTCTGCAACAACTAAAACATCGGTGTGTTATCAACATGATTCTCATCCTAAATCTAAAACACAAGACCATACCAGCTACTAGGAGGAAAATTAACTCTAGCCCAGCCAAAACCAGGACAACATTTAGTCTAGATGCCCTAGTACACCATGCCCAGCTTCTAACTGTTGCTCTGGAGGAGTATGGGCTATATTACAATACAATACTTTCACACTTCAAATAGTATTTGAAGCCAAACTGGATATAACTATGCTAAAACTTTCTCCTACAGTTATTCTACCTGACTCAGAGTGAAAACTGCAAGTTTGACTTCAGTGAGAAGTCTTTATGTAAGCCTTTTTATATCAGTACTGAACATATTATCATGAGCACCCAAAGGGGAATCCATTAGACTCTAGAAAAATCAGATACCAAAAGTTGGAAGAATGATGTTCTGATTGTGAGATCTTTGACATATCTTAATCCAGAAATGACAGAAAGACTCATTTTTTTCATAGAAGTTTAATATACCACAATAAATTTTGGTCTGAAATGAGAACTGAACACTTTAAAGAAGAATTGTACAGTCATGTGTTTCATGAGTATCGATGTTCATGTTCCTTTTTTGAGCTTTAACTCTAAATCGGAGCCTAAATGTAACATCCATTGTCTAAATCTTTACTATCAAAAGACATACAAAACTTCTGACACTCACTGCCAGTGGGGATATAATAATACCCAAAACTCATAAGAGTACTCTAAAGGTAGGATAACAGACCCAGTATATTTTCCCTGGCTACTTCGAGACTCCTGGCTTGTGCAGAAATTCAAAGTGATAGTGGCAGCTATTGCCAAAACATGACCAGACTGATCATACAAGCCCAGAGTGAAAAATTTTAAACAGAAATGGCCTGCCTCCAAATTGAAAGCTAAAGCCAGACTCTTGGGAACAGCATGCCACAGCAACCTGTCTTTAAAAAAAAAAAAAAAAGAAATAATAATAATAATGTAAAAAAGCATGCACAGCTTGTGGGATGAACCATCTCACAGCTTTAAGAAAATAGGAGGGAAGGCTTCTGCACAGTCACTGTGCATAGTACTCTTCCCCGACAGCCAAACCATATATTATTCTTCTATGAAGTGAGTTAAAGCTCTGCTTTTCTATATTTTTCATGAGGTATTTGAACAAAATGGACACAGAGACAGTACCATTAAACTTGGCTCCTCCATGCACCTGACCTGTAATCAGTGGCCCAATAAGGCTTCCATAATATGTAACATTAAAAATGTTATTTAGAGGGAATTAAAAGCCAACAACACAGACAGTTAAAGTGGAGGATAAATAAGGAGGATGAAGGCAGCTGGGGTTCAGCAAAACAGTAAAGACATCTGACAAAGCTGACTGTAAAAGTTGGGGCACCAAAATAAAAAAACAAGCTGTTGAGACATCAAGATGAATATAACATAAACACTAAGACATAAAGTTAAGGTATCAGCAATTTAAAGAAACTATATTAATAGGTAAGCCTGTATTACTGCAATGATACTTTGAACAGACAGTTCAGCCTTAGAAGAAAGTGCCAAGAGTCACTGAGTCACTGAGCCTGGGAAGTTCTGTTTCAAGGTATAACCTAGGAGGGTTTTTAAGGTTGTTTCAAACAGATGCACCAGAAACTAGTTAGGATTTTTATCCTTGCTGTCTGCCTTTCATATCAGAAACCTCATAGTGAAGATAGAATGGCTAAGGTCCCAGTAAGACTGAGTGGAAGAGGCCCTCTATTGACAGATAGGGACAGCCTCTTGTTCCCAAGCCCTGGTCCTCATGGGGGACTTCAAACACCTTGATATCTGTTGGAGGGAATATACAGCAGGACACAGGCAACCCAGGAGGTTCCTGGAATGCATTGATTGTAACTTTCTTCTCCAAGTGATGGAGGAGCCAATGACAAGAGGTGTTATGCTGGACCTTGTTCTCACCAACAAGGAGGGGCTGGTGGGGAATGTGAAGCTCAAGGGCAGCCTTGGCTGAAGTGACCATGAAATGGTACAGTTTTGGATCCTGAGGGCATCAGGGAGGCACAGCAAGCTTGCTACCCTGGACTTCAGGAGAGCAGACTTTGGCCTCTTCAGGGATCTGCTTGGTAAAGTACCATGGGATAAAGCTCTGGAGGGAAGAGGAGCCCAAGAAAGCTGCTTAATATTCAAGGATCACCTTCTCCAAGCTCAAGAATGATGCATCCCAACAAAAAGGAAGTCAGGCAAAAGTGCCAGGAGGCCTGCATGGATGAACAAGGAGCTCCTGGCCAAACTCAAGCAGAAAAAGGAAGCCTACAGAGGGTGCAAGCAAGGACAGGTAGCCTGGGAAGAATACAGAAAAATTGTCCAAGAAGCCAGGGATCAGGTTAGGAAAGTTAAAGACCTGATAGAATTAAGTCTGGCCAGGGACATCAAGGGCAACAAAAGGCTTCTATAGGTATGTCAGTGGTAAAAGGAAGACCAGGGAAATTGTGGGCCCTTTTCAGAAGGAAACGGGAGACCCAGTTAAGTGGGATATGGAGAAGGCTGAGGTACTCAATGACTTTTTTGCCTCAGTCTTCATCAGCAAGTGCTCTAGCCATACCACCTAAGTCGCAGAATGCAAAGGCAGAGACCGAGAGAATGAAGAACCTCCCACTGTAGGAGAGAATCTGGTTCGAGACCATCTAAGGAACCTGAAGGTGCACAAGTCCATGGGACCAGATGAGAGGCATCCGTGGGTCCTGAGGGAACTGGCAGATGAAGTTGCTAAGCCACTGTCCATCATATTGGAGAAGCTGTGGCAGTCCGGTGAAGTTCCCACTGACTGGAAGAGGGGAAACATAACCCCCATGTTTAAAAAAGGGGAAAAAAAGGAAGACCTGGGGGACTACAGGCTAGTCAGTCTCAGCTCTGTGCCCAGCAAGATCATGGAGCAGATCCTCCTGGAAATTATGCTAAGGCACATGAATCATAGAATCACAGAATTACCTGAGTCCCTCTTCATTGTTTTTATAAGACTCCTTTAAGTATTGAAAGGCCACAATGAGGTCTCCCCAGAGCCTTCTCTTCTCCAGGCTGCACATCCACAGCTCTCTCAGTCTTTATTCATAGCAGAGGTGCTCCAGCCCTCTGATCATACATGGCCCTCCTCTGGACTTGTTCCAACAGGTCCATGTCCTTCTTATGTTGGGGGCCCCAGAGCTGAACACAGTACTCCAGGTGGGGCCTCATGAGGGCAGAGTAGAGGGGGCCAATCACCTCCCTTGACCTGCTTGTCATGCCTCTTTTGATGCAGCCTGGGACACAGTTGGCCTTCTAGGCTACAAGAGCACACTGCTGGCTCATGTCGAGCCTTTCGTCCCCCAGAACCACATGGAAAACAAAGAGGTGATGAGATCCCACCTGGAGTACTGTGTTCAGCTCTGGGGCCCCCAACATAAGAAGGACATGGACCTGTTGGAACAAGTCCAGAGGAGGGCCATGTATGATCAGAGGGCTGGAGCACCTCTCCTTTGAATTCAGGCTGAGAGAGTTGGGGTTGTTCAGCCTGGAGAAGGCTCCAGGGAGACCTTATAGTGTCCTTCCCGTACCTAAAGGGGGCCTACAAGAAAGATGGAGAGGGATTCTTTGTCAGGGAGTGGAGTGATAGGACAAGAAGTAATGGTTTTAAACCGAAAGAGGGTAGATTTGGATTAGATATTAGGAAGAAATTCTTGACTCTGAGGGTGGTGAAGCACTGGAACAGGTTGCCCAGAGAAGTTGTGGATGCCCCATTCCTGGAAGAGTTCAAGGCGAGGTTGGATGGGGCTTTGAGCAACTTGGTCTAGTGGAAGGTGTCCCTGCCCATGGCAGGGGGGGTTGGAATTAGATGATCTTTAAGGTTCCTTCCAATCTAAATTATTCTAAGATTCCATGATTCTATAGTTAATTTGGATTTAGAAAAATCCTTAAAAAAGGACACCAGTTACTTTGCATAATGTTACCTTTACTGTTCTGTCAGTTTTTCTACTAGTCATGACTTGAAAGATCTTTCACAGTGAAAGAAGTTTTTTGCTTTGATTTTGTTAGTTCTGTAACTGAGCATAAGGTTTTTGGGACCAATATAGATCAATATATATCACTGCCATCCCAGTCTATAAAACAGCAACACTGCAACAGCCATGCAATTCAGTGATATCATTCCAGGATTCAAGCTCTTAATTTTATATATACATCACAGGTTTTTTTGATTCCTTTATGCATCAGAAAGCAGTGACAATGTTTGCATGGTTGAACTAACACTGCATTTTGTAGTTGTGCAACTTTCTCATCTTTACGTAGCAGCATGTTACCATGGAAAATAACAAAGAAAATTACTTATGTGCACCTTATCTGATAATTCTCTAGTCAATGTTTTTCTTAAGGCTTGGTGCTGCTAGAACACAGAGAAGCCTTAGCTCCTCTTTTTCTAATGGAGCAAAATGGGGAGCAGTGGGAATCCCAGTTAAGTTTTTCTGTTGGAGTGAACACTTTTCCATTTGTTCATAAGGGTTAGTTTCAGTTTCTTTTCCTCCAAGATCTTATTACTAATTGCAGTCTTTTGCCTCCCATCTAATTTGGCTTAAAAATTGTATTTAGAATCAAATGGACTTGTAATTGCGTCTTTACAGCAAGAAAGCACAAAAGTTTCAAGAAGGAATGGTAACAGTGGGTCCACAAGGTTTCACCTATGAAATCTTAAATTGGATGTTGTGTGTGAGCACCCACGTGTGTTAAAGCAGACCGTGAATTTAGACGTTTTTCACATTTGACTATTAGAGATAAAGAAATTCTGCTCTGAAACTATTATAATCTGAAAAGAGGTAGCCTTGTCAGAACTAAAAGCAGCAACACAGATGAAATAACTATCCCAGGATTATAAAAACTAATTATCAACAGAATTAGGAACACAAATTCACATGGTCTTAATCTGTAGCCACAGTTCTTCCACAAAGCTATGCTAAATAAATTAAGTATCCCATTAAATTTATGAGGCCTTGGTCAGGTTTCAAAATGAAAGTCAGTTGAACAGAAGGAGAAAAGTGTCAGGAAAGTAATCATAGGCCAACATCAGTGACAGGCAAACAAGCATAGTGATCTAAGGGATTAAAAAATATCTTATTTAACAGATGCGTTTATGTATTTAACAAAATGTTGGACTCCACAGCTCATAACCACCTCCCAGGAATAAAAAAATCATAGTGCTAAAGTGTAGGACTATAATAATTTATCTATGTATTCTTTCAGCTGATTTATTGCAGTATTGTTTTTGTAGTTGCAACTTTTCCATCTTTTGCTTAGCCTAGTCTTGAATTATGCACTTGAATCAAGTAATGATCCTAAACTACTGTAGTCTTAAAAAACAAGATAACATGTAGTTTAGAGTATACCACCCTTGCATGGCTTTTGTCTTCACTATAACACAAGTATTCTTCTGGGCTTTTCCCGATTTCAGCTCTAAAATCCATCCTTCCTGCTTGTCTTCAATTATTGAGTCCATTGCTTTTCTCTAGGTCATACTGTGAAGCTGTCATACTCTTTTGCATTCTTAGTAGTACATTTCCTTCCTTCCTTAAACTACTTCCTACACAATTTACCAGTTTTCAGACTTTCTTTGAGCTAGTTCATCATACAATTTGCATCATCTCCCCACAGAATATACTTCCTCTAGATTCTTCTGAGTTTTACTTGACCAGGAACCTTAACATCAACAATAACTTCTTTTTCCACTCCCCAGTTTCTAAGGCCTGGTATTTATCTCATGTCCTGATACTTAAATCAGGCATAGGTGAAACTCAGTTCAAGAAGCTGTCTTAAAGGAGTCAGAATACCTTACATTACAGATTTAAATTTGTAACAAAATACAGAAGAGAATACAAAAAGTTAACAAAGAAAAGAGAGAAAAGAAAAGAGAAAGGAAAGAATGACTAAAATGACAGAAGTGATTTAAAGCAGAGCTTGGGTCTAGCTGGTGTTGCTAATAAGAGTGCACATCTTCTGTATTATGCAGCAGTGCAGATGCAGATGCGTGAGATACGTGCCTATTACTCCAAAATAGTGCTCTGCATAACATCAGTTTACTTGAAACAGTGTTGCATGTAGATGCAATTATGCTTGCAAATAAGTTAACTTGCAGTGAATCAGGATATGCAGGGTTTTTCTGAATGAAATTTAATCCTTAGACAAAGTATTTCATGTTTGTCATTAAGAAAGGTGAATTCAAGGAACTATGGTGATTATTAGAGCTTTTTCAACACTTGAAATGTCTTAGAGATTAATTTCTTTTAATTACTTGATTTTTTGGGGGGGGGTTGTTTTTATCTGAAACCAAGAATTGACTTAGATCATTCTCCTTTATGTGGTTTTCTACAACAACAATATCCATCATGTTTTTAGAGTTATTATAAAATAAAACCTTGTAAACAATAATGCATTCAAGTTTTTAGTGCTTGCATTATATGGGTTACTTGTGCTGAACACAAGTCAAAACGTATTGGTTTCACATCTGGACTAGGTGATCTTGAAGGTCTCTTCCAATCTAAAGGATTCTGTGATTCTGTGATTCTGTGATTCTGTGATGAAGTTCAGCTGGAGGTCATTTACTAGTTACATACTCCAGGGTTTTTGGTCTTTGAAGGTTAAGAGAATCATTTAAATATGCTACAGGGAAAATGAAGCAAAGCAGAGGAATGTTATATAACATCCTTACTTGAGACACTGTTATGGACAATAAGCAAACATACTTGTAATATAAGCAAAAGAATATAGCAGAACAAGAAGTTGCACAGAAGAAACAAAATAAAATCAGGCCTTATTTTAATTATGGAGATTACAATTTTTATACTAAGAACAATTGGGAAATGGAGTATGGAACAGAGAACAGTTGTTGGTGCAAAACAACTTCAATATTCAGGAAATAGTGCAGTAAGGAATTTGCAAAATGCCAGGACAGAATGGAAAATTCCCGGTTTTGTTGTTGTTGTTGTTTGTCTGTTTTTATTATTATTATTTTGTAGCACAGTAGAATTTTTTATTTTTGTATATACCCTTTTGATTTTGCAAAAAGTTCTGAAGATGTGTTTGTAGTTGTATGTTAGCATAGTATCAAATAGCTTCAATCTACAATTCTCATCAAATGATTAAAGAGATTAGGGGATAAATAATACAAGTCTTTGATTGTGACAGATTGCTAATAACTGCATTAAGATTCTAAAGTATTCATGCTTATTAAAGTGAAACATGTATTTCACCAACAAAAGTATGAAAAGTCAAATAAATGTAAGATACATCAAAGAAAAACAACACAGGATCATCATAGAATAACATAGGATTTTTATTAACCAATTCTCCTTTTGGAAGAAACGAAAGAAAAATTGTAAGAGCCCTTTATGTTCACTTCAAACATGGAAATATCTGAATGTGCACCTCTACATTAAGGTTTAAAATTATAAGTCCATATAAATATTCAAAAATAATATATATATTTTCCATCAAATGTAGAAGTAAAGATAATGCCAACTAGAAATAAGAACAAACAAATGTCCATTAAATAATACCAATAGAATCCCATAGTATTGTTTAATGAAGTGCCATAACTTTTCAAAGTAACCCACAGAAATTATATCCTCAATAATCTGATTAAAACAAACAAACAAACAAACAAACAAAACAGAATGCTGCTTGATATTCTTCAGAGACAACAGTGTTTGTATCCAAAGATGATGTGTTGTTTCTTTTTTCAGTCAGTGCACAAAGATTGAATTTGAAACAGTCAGGTTCTTATTGCACATGAGTGACAAAACCTCAAAACTATTTAAAAAATGCAGAATATAAAAGAAGAAAATCAGAGAACATGGTGATGCTAAAATCAAAGGTTAGAGTTATGCCTTGAACATTTTTAAATATTAAATGATATTTACCTGTTAAATAAAATTAGAATTTAACTCATTCATGGCTTTGTACGCTAAATGAACTTGTCCAATCAGAACTTAGATATATCTTACAACTTTCTTCTCTGAACTTAACTGGAAGTTAGTTACTATGGGGCTAGATAACTTCACTACTGTAAATTCTACTCCAAGTTGATCTTAAGTTACCTTTTTAAGTGTGTTATCTCTTAGAAAAAAATATTCTTCTTTCTTTCTTTTGAAATTTAAGTTACATTCTAAATCATCAAGGTGAAAGCCTGGACTAGATTTGTTAACAGTAAAAAGTCTTCCACTGCCTCATGTAGAACTGTTCTCTTTTCCATATTCTTCAACAGTGCATTATTTATTCTTTATTCTGAATATTTATGTGAATATTTTCCTCTATTTCTCATCTTTGTTGTTATTTTAAAGCCCCTAATTCATGTAATACTGATGGTTATATCAATTACATTTAAAAAATTGTTTTCAATATTATGTAACAACTTGACTTGAGTGTTATTGAAATTAAATGGTTGTTTAGCATCACATAACACAAAAATCAATGTCTTATTAGTCCTTCAATTTTTATAGTGGTCAGTAGTTAAAAAAAAAATGCCATCCTGGACAGCAAGACAATCATAAACAAGTAGACAATGAGAAATGATCAGATAATCAGATAAAATGTCTAATAACACAAAGCAGAACACTCTATATTTAAAAACAAACAAACAAACAAACAAACGAACCTTAAAGATCTCTAATGGCCATTGTCAGTATTAAAGAACATGGATAATTTTCAAAATCACTCGGGTTTGGCCTAATTTTAATTCTCTCCAAATCAGTTTGCATTTCACATGGGCCAAACCGTTTATGGAGATATTTGTGTAAAATTTTCTCAAAAGAATCATGGTCTTTCATTGGAAAGTAAAAAAAAACATGACCTTATTAACTAAATGCAGTTCTTGACATATGGTCTGGGTCATGTTTTCATCAGTGTTTCCTTGTTATTTAGAAAAGATACCTAGCATAAGGGCACTACCATGTTTGCATGAAATACAAACATACTTCAGACAGTTAGAAAATACCACACAAAGTGCAAGGATTTAGAGATAGATACACTCTTTTTTCTTCTGATTTTTTTCTGTGTTAAAATGCAGTTGCGTTGTTCTGCTTATACTTCAGACAAATATAACACCATGGTAATGAAAAGATGTAAATTCTCTTGGATGCTATTAGATCAAAATGTGGAAATACCTTTAACCATATTTTGTGGCATTGAGTAATCATTTCTTTTTATTCCAAGAGGTTCATTGCATAAATATTACCTCAGTATATTTCACATAAATAGATATGCACCACCACCCTCAGAACAGGAAAAAAGCTATCAATCTGTCATCTTTTACCCTTGCATTAGATTTTTCCCAGCTACAAAACATCTGTTCTCCACTTCCATGGATTTTTATATACTGTTGAGCCTCTTACTTAAACAACATCAGATGCATCACTGATTAAGAACTTTGATTTCTTATATTCTTCTTGTAATGTTGATTCTCTCTACACACGTGTAAATTATGTACAAAACCCTTTTATTCTACTTTTTTTTTTTTGTACTTTTAACCATGAGAAATAAATAGATAGATTAAAAAAAAATAATGGTATAGTTGGACAAGGAACTTAAGCAGGAAGGCTGCTTCTTATCTTTTCTACTTATGTGAGGGTCTTGAAGAGTATTTATATATAAGGAAAACACTTTTTATACGTCATACCTTTCAAACAATAAATATGAATGAAATTGTTTATGTTAGAAAAAAATATTATTTGTTAGTTACCTTTTCAAAGAGTCAGGATTTGACTGTTTTACTTTGATGGGATTGTTCACATGCTTAAAATTAAGCAGAGAATTCTGAACCCTGTTGAAATCAAGTTTAGGTAATAAAAAAAGAATGCAAGCTAATTTGTAATTCATATTAAGCCCTCATATAAAGTGCATTGATATAATGGAAAAATTAAAATAAATTAAAATTCTACTAGTATTGTTGTAATATACATTAAAAAACTACCCTATTAGGGCTTTTTCAGTGTGATGAAAGCAGGCTCAAATCAGGCAATATATTTGTCTATACAGGTGCTTAAGTAAGTTTGAGATGCTTTTTGGATAGATTAAATATTTTAGTGATCAGATAAAAGAATCCAGAACAGGTTTCTTAAAGCAGAAATGATATTGTGATGCAGCCTGTCTATATAGTCAGCCTATGTACATACTTAAAGGTAATGTTTCTGAAGTCCAGAGAGGCACAGCAAGGGTGACAATATAAAATATAAGGCAATATTATTTGCACACTAGAAAAACCTTCTCTGTGGAGTATTTTATCCTCTGTAACCTCTACAGGGATTTGGGAAACCAACAGATATGACACTTGTCACATCCATCAGACTCTCTCAAATCTTTCCTAGTTCAGATCAACCTGAATAGGTTTTCCATCCCCAGGGATCACATAGAGACCTTCAGGTAAATTTATTGTTGCTCTGCTTTCATAAGGGCAGGATTACTTCTGCAGAAATCCTCAACAGTCCTCTGTGTGTTTTAAGCACAGGACTGAGGGCAAAAATCATAACAACGGTAAGATTTGCTGGTAATGAAGGCAACAAAAATGGCACGTACAAAAATATTTTACAGCATTACAAAATGCAAGTGACAGCTGTGGCTACTAAGAATTTATAGGAAATTTATGCTGATAAAAGTTGCAAAATTTTTTTTCCCTTTAGATACTGAATATTTTAAGTATATTCAAACAAAAAATAAACACTAAATATTTCCAAAATAGATCAGTAGGTTCCCTTACCATTACCCTCTTAATAACAGAAAATCCTTAAAATTCACACTGATGATAATTAAATCTAGGCAGTTGTCTTAGACTGGAAATAAACTGCAAATCCCAAGCCCCTCGGAGGATAGATTTCCACTGTCTTTTATACTGTAAGGAGTTAGTACCATATGCACCACGGTGTGTACACTCTCACAACTTGGACAGAAAATCAGCGAGGAAGCAAGATCTGAACAGCACATGGCATTTTTATCTTTAAGTTGGTTGGCTAAATACCAGCAAAACACATTCTGCAGCTGCTGAAATTTCCAAATGATCTTAAGAGTGCCTTATGTAGGATACATTACAGTAAAGTCAGTTTAAACGCAGTTATGGCCCTGCATGATTTGCATACATTCTTCTCCTGAGGGATCTCTGTCGTGTTCTTGCTGACTGTGGAAGATTAAAATGCACCCTGGAAGAATGCTGTATGTTTCTCCAAGATGGAAGAAGGCCTCCATCATATTCCTCAGTGTACTTTCTCACTGTATTGTCTTTATCTGGCACAGCAAATTCTCCCCCAGAANAAAAAAAAAAAAAAAAAAAATCAGTAGTGAGGCTGGAGGAAAAAAGGCTATAGGACATATTTCATTGACACACTCAGATACAGAGCTTATGGTTCCAAACCACTCCAAATGTCCATGGATTTTTTGCTCCAGGTATTTATTTCAAAGCTTTGTTAGAAGTCGCTGTTACTCTACTATACGAGGGGATTTAATTTATGACCTATGGAGATGTATGAGGAGTTTTGAAGGAATTTTTTTCTTTTTTCCTAATGTGAAGGAAGAAAAAAAAAGTACAATTGCTCAAGATTGTAACTGGGTGGTTTTGCTAGGTCAAATCTTTTCCCATCGTTTTCTGTAAACTAGGAAAGATTTCCAAATTCAGAGATCTCCTTTTGCATAAACTGAGACTAGCTGGGCTAAAGTCCACAGTCCCAATCATCAGGTGATGCAACTCAGTGTAGTCTAACTGAAGTCAGTGATGCTGTACTGATCAAACCAATAGAGATATGTCATAACAGTTATGTCATATAAACTACAGTACTGATTTCTGGATAGCCTATTTTTATTAGTTTGCAGGGTATCCTGTATATTTAACAGTATCAAGTGAATCAGTTAGTGCAGCCAGAAACCCCTACTTCCAAACTGGCTTTTAGGAAAGGGAAAATGATCAGTTTTTAGGTATTGACTGGAATGCATCTATGGGACAAACATGAACATCCTAGGTAAGCTTTCAAATGCTCCAAACCTCATGTGAAAATCTTAGTCTGGAAATACTTTCTTCCAAAGCTTGCAGAAAAAAAGGCACATAAGAAAAGCCCTTCTAACATTTGAATGGATGTGTGTATTTTGGAATTAAAAGCAATGAATTTAAATGTAACAGTCTGGGTTTTTAAAAAGGAACCTATTCGAACTGTTTCATTTTGTATGTAGAGGGATGGGCTGTCTTTAAAAGGCAGCAGAAATTTATCTTACGGGATGTTTTCAGACACTGCTAAATAGCCTAAATAGGGGTTTCTGGAAAACTTCTCCTTCCGTTTTTTTTATGTGCAAGCACACAGTTTGTACTTCATTCATGTGCACAAGGTATACCAAAAATCCTTTCTACTCTTCTGAAAACCAAATATAAGAACTGAGCTGGACAGGTGTTTTCCTTCCATCTTAATAATTTATGATTAGGGTTGGTCCTAGTATGTTACTTTATGCTATAAATGCATCCTGTAGAATGTACTTACTCTAGTAAGGGAAGTAAGGATAATTATAGAGATGATACACCATTTCAGATGTGGCTCTATTAAATTATTAAAAAATATTTAGGGCACATGTAATGTTTCTTGTGCCAAGTGACTGTTTCAAAAAATGGAACACTGATTCAAATGGAAACAGCTTTTCTTTGGGGATTTCCTTCTCCTTAAAATGCCCTCTATAACACCAAAAAATATGGAAATAACAAGAAGAAATATTCAGTAGAAATCTTACAGTTATGCTTTGTGTACAGAAGTATCAAAAAAAAAAAAAAAAGGTATTTCTGTGGCAAAAATAATAAGTGTATTTTCCCCCGGTGTCATGTCTTTGGATATGTACAGCCTTGGAAAAATGTATAAATCATTTTATACATGAAACTCTTAAAAAACTATAGATTTTTAGTACAAAGGAATCAATTCACTGAAAGAATGTCCACATGCTGCTTCTTTATGATTTGCTATATACACAAGAGGATCAAACAAAGGACCTCTGTTTTACAGTTACTGCTGTACTGTATATTAACATGTGGCTAATACCCTTCTCTGGGTGAGATTTACACTTAGCATTACAAATAAGATAACAATGCTGAAAATACTGATACAAAACAGCTTCAAGATGACATTTTAAAAATATCCCTCACTTTAATTGAACTGTTTTCTCCAGTGTTTTTTTTTTTAAGTTTCAGCTTTATAAAAGATTTTTCCAAGAAAATAGTAGCATTTGTGATTTTTTTTTTTTTTGAAATGTATAGTTGGATTTTTTTTAACAAAGTGTAATCCAAAAATCTATTTTTCCAGGAAAAGCAACTATAGATACAGTATGTAATTAAAATCAAAGAAGTTGTGTTTTTTTGTTTTTGTTTCTGTTTTTAAATGTAGTTATACATTTGTATCCTGGAAAAAAAATCCTTGATTACAGTATCTATTAATGTATTTACAGATCTGAAATATGATTGCATACATCAACTCTTGGGATGTGCAAGACTGAAATGTACTGTTAGTAATAACCAACTGTGCTTTCAATCTACCATAACCTTAAGAGATTGTTCAGATGAAAACACGATTCTGAATAGTGAAATTCTGTAATAACTGTCTTTTTGTTTTTTTGTTTTTTTTTGGTAGAATTTAAACTATGAGGTTCAATGCAGGCCTGGGAGTCTTGAAAACCCATAGTTAATTCAGTCAAGCTGTGTTTGCAATTTTTTTTTTTTTTCTGTTTTGGCAGTAGCAATACACACACAAATGTATAAAAACATGAAAACATTTGGCAAATGTTTATATTGATTCTTATGTATCCAGCTCTGGACACTCAAAATTACCACCAAAGCATATTTAGACAAAACCTGCTCTCTTCAACAACAGAGAATGTCACCAAATTTACTCTAACTAAATTAAAATCCTCAATAAATACAATCTTGAAAGTTCAGACTGCTGAAATGGCTTTGCAGAATATCTGACAAGTTCATAGTCTGTTCCTTAATCTAACCAATCCTTGTATTCATCTGAATATTAAGTAGTTAAGCAGATTGTTTAATAGTAGGTAAATTTTGTACCATTAATTCATTTTATATGCCCTATGTGATTTACCTTTAAAAGTTACAGCATTATTAGTGGCTGCAGAAGCTTCATTTTTCATCATATGCTACTTCAGTTGTCACACTAGTTTGTTTTTTTGTGTGGGAATGTGCTACGCCCTTGCCTTTCATTATCCATCACCAGTTAAAGATAGAGGTGACTTTTCTCAGATCTGCCTCAATCATACTTAAAAATGCCAGATTATTTATAAGCTACTAACTATACATACTAGTATCATTCAAACGGAATACCTGCCATCAGAGAGGTTGCAGACTAAGTGTCATGTTTAGTATATGCCACATGTTTAGAGCATCTAGTCTGAGACGCCTGTTTTCAAGCCCTATGAAAGGGAAAAACAGGATCTTCTGGTATTGAAAAGTCTTCAGGTTCTGTAGCATGATCAGATGAATTCACATTCCCTTGAGACCAGCACGCTGCATGTCAGGTAGCATTAGATTCATCTCACTTGCATCTAATGTTTCAAGACTAGCAAACCTGCTGAGTTGGTATAAACAAGATCATTAAGAGCAGGTATGGTCTACAGAAATGACAGTTTACACAGGTAATTTGGACTGGGTAATAAGACAATTTCTCTTAATTTTCAAATTTTTCTTTTTCTTTTCTTTTTTGTTTTTTTTTGGTTTGGCAAGTGAAATGAAATTGTATGATGCATTGTATATACATAGACTGTCAGATTGTGTCATGAGTGATAGTGTCTGCAGAGCACAACCATCACCACAATGTGACATGTCCACATAGAACAAAAGAGTAGAACAAATTTAGCTAAAAAAAAAAGGGCAGGGAGAAGGAAAGGAAGATTGAGAAATCAAGCTGCCATCCTCAGTTTGTGTCCCAATTATTCTGATTCAAATACCCAATGAGCCTCTATGATCCTTGCTGTTAGAGGAAGAAAATCAGTCACTTCCCCTACTTGTGGCATGAGGCATTCATAAAATACATACAGCAGGAAGTGGTAACACACCTCTACAAGTGAGTAAATTTTATTGCAGGTTTAGGAAGATGGTCCTCAGAGACTTCTGACTCTTATTTCCCTGGTCTCTATGAATTTCAAGAGGATTTACTAATTATGTATCTATTCATTCTTCACATCTACTTTAACAGTAACATTATTAAACATACACAGTATTATTTAAGATCACCTTCTAGAACTTCAGGGGATGTTGGTGGCTTATACGGACAAAAGAAAAAAAATACTTAGCCAATTTTGGACTATCAGTGCCAGGTAAATGGTCCCATTTATTCCACCAGTAGAGACTTCTGCATGACAAATCAATCTAGTTATTTAACAATCTAGTTCATCCTTTTGCTACAGTCCCAGATGGAAAAGTATATAGATAATGTTAATTTTTACTTTATTTTTTTTCAGGTAAAGGTAGCAGCAGATGAAAACTTAAGACTGAGCTCTAGGTGAGCTTATGTTTCCCTTCAGTTGACTCTTCTTCCACGGCAAGAATACAAGAACCTTGTCAGCCATCTTGTTGACCTAAAGTCTGCAGCTCTGCTGTGTGTAAATTGTGGTGGAGGAAAACATTTTTTCTGCTGTACATGTGTAAGGAGATGGGTCCCCTCGGAGGCTGTCCAAGTCTCCCTGTGAAAGTGGTATGCTGCCGAGGTACAGCAGTTTGGTCTTTTGGAGCTCCTGAAAACAGTGGGTAGCTGTCTGTCTTAGATGCTGGCTTTGCTGTGCTTGGTGCCATGGTGGACAAACCGTTCTGGGTGACCTCTGAAGTGAGGGTTTCGTATGTGCCTCTAGTTTGCTTGATGACTTCCACTATCTCCTTCTCTTTCAGGAGGTTGCTCAGACACAAATTAGACAGCTGACAGCTCTTGCTTTCATAGGTCGTTGCTTGGTTGCCTGAGTATCTAAAAGGGTCCTCGGTGGGAGTATGTGCTGACTTTCTGTCCCTTGTGCTGAGATTTTGGTTCACCATTCTGTTTGGATATGTAGCCTGGGGCAAAACAAACAAACAAACAAAAGCCAGAAGTTTTAATAACAGAACATATTAGCAGGAAAATAGCAGAGAGTATTTAAAACACTCCTCACTACATGCACAGCAGATGCGGCTGGAGCATTAAAATGAAAGATGAATCTCAAATCTCTAAAACTCCCAAAACACTGCTAGCATAAAATGGAAAAATTGTTCACTCATATTTAACAAAACTGACATTGAAAAATACTTATCATATGTAATGGTCCGGGGAATTCCCTTAAAAAATAGTTTAAATCAGAGTTTTTTTTTCCAGAACATTATAAAAGGATAAAAAGGTTCCATGAACTGCAAACAGATTTTCAAAAGTATTTCATATGATGAAACGACAAGAATTTTTATTGAATACAGTTCAACACTTAATACTCTCAAATTATTAGAAAATGTAAATAACATGTTTTAAGAATATCTTCATGCCTCATTTAAGCTCAACTTTCAATGTCCCTTGAATCTAGGTGTTTTACAGTGTACTTACAGTTAAATACAAGTCGAAATGCTCTGCCAGAGCAGAATAGTAATTTTATTCCAGCTGCCTGACAAAAACACAATGTAAGGATTCCAGAGTGTTAGCAACTTTTGATCTGCTGTGTGAGCATACAGGCATTTGTATTTGTGTAAATAAAGGTGATTTATCTGTTCATGGCAAGCCAGATCACTATAGACTTCCGTTCTGCACGTAGTGTGATGCTTCATTTTGACTTTCACAGAACACCTAGCTGGGGAGGATATGATTGGCCTGTGAGACCACATTTAATCCTTCTTTCACACATTTAACATACATACATTCTCAGTGTCTAAAGTAAAGTGTTGAGGGGAAAATGTTAGTACAGTCAAAATAGGATTCTGCCTGTTCTATGACTGACTGTAATAGGTAAGTTCATTGGGAGATATATTTCTCGCTGAGGAATTGCACTCGCCAAGCCATGAAAGTTCAGAAATCTAGTGCCTAGAGGAACTTAAGCTTTGAGCCTATAGAACTTCATAAGGAAGCTTCATCTCTTTATAAATTGTTGCAAAGCATATATGATACCAATGTGCCCAATGAAAATTAAATACTTGGAAGCTATGTTTAAGTGAGTTTCAAAAATTGTTGATGTAACCTATTTAAATTCTGTTATCTCTGCAGTTATGTGAGGAAATATTATAATAATATCAATTATACTTTATTTTCTAAGTTATTTTGGAATATGTGTTTTCCCTTGTTTTATCCCTGTCACACTTTCTGTCAAAAGCACCAAGTTCTTCCATTCATTTGCAAAAAAGGATCATATTACACCATATAGGTTTTCTGCAACAGAACTCTGAAAGGACATAGTAGCAGCTTCTAGACTTTGCATTGCTATATGGGCTCAGACATTGCAGAACAAAGCTGAGAGAATCAAAAATACTCCCAAACCTTACAATAACATTTTGCTAAAAAATATTTCAGGATGTTTCCATGATTCCATAGGGAACATACATATTGTTTCAGGACAATATATACCGCTTTGCATGCATTTCTTTTTTAAGCAATGCAGAAGAATGATAGAGTTAATATTCATGGCTTAAAACCCTTTTTGTGTGTGTGTGTGTGTGTGTGTGTGTGTGTGTGTGTGTGTGTTTAGTCAGGCTAATGATCATGCTTCTACACAGATTCACATGCAGGTTTGGATACAAGTATTGCAGTACATTTTAGACATCAGAGATGGTATTTTTGAGAAAGATCAGTACTGGCGTAACATTTTTCCCACTTAATTCAGTGCTGATTGTGCCCAGACTCATAACTAGGAGTAGACCACTTCTGAAAAGTATTGCTTAAGTTTTCATGCCTGCAGCACACAGATGTTGAGATGAAATTCAGTTTAATTCCTAGGCAATCATTCCTGGGGAGACCTATCTGTAAGTTCAATCACCTTTTTTTTTTTTTTTATTAATGTCAGTAAATAAAATCTTCCTACTGGAACAAGGTATTCAAATTCAATGCCCTGCCAAAAATGCCTGCACTTGTGGTAAGGGAATGCTTCTGGAGTTACCATAAGTCACCCCATGCCTTTTGACAACCTAAAAATTGATGTTCCATTCCACAACAGCCATATATATCCTAAGATTACCAATATGTCTGTCTGCACTTACAAATTCTAAATGTATTTCATGAAAACACAGGGAAGTATTTCAAGATGTTGGACCTACATGTTCTTGAAGATTGTTTGGACACTTTATTAGACAATATTTCCTTGCAAATTCTGAAAACTATATTTCTGCAATAATAAATAAAAACCAAGCAAACAAAGCAACAAGCAAACCTTCAGGAGCTGCTTCTGTAAATGAAAGTATTTAAATTGGTCCCCGATGGAAGAAATCTGCTATGATAATCTGCTGAAAATCTATGATAATTCTGCTAGGAATAATCAAAGTCATAGAAAATATGAAATATTCCATGTTACCATTCCACATGCAGTACCATAGGACTGGGAGGGACTTCACGATGGGACATCTAGTCTGTTCTACACTTCTGGTCAGGATCAGCTTATCCCCATGTTGTTCCTGATAGAATTGCTGTTTCATCTTTGAATAACTGTTTATGTCTTTGAAGAATGCTGTCAAGCTACCCCCTACTCTTCTCTGCTCTAGAATTTAAAATATCACATTGATCTTTTCTTCTTGTCTTCCAGATCTGAGTTATTCTCATTTGCCTTCTTTATAGTATTACTACTTCTTTTCAGTAATTCCACATTTTTTCTTGAAGTAGATGGCCCAAGAGTACTGTACTTAAGGTAATCCCCATGTCATCTGGCAGTCCACAACAGTTCTAAGACTTTCGTCTATAAAGCTATTACAAAGTTGTTCAGCTGATTATTGTCACATAGCCTTGTTTCCTCATTTGTCTTTGCTCAATTTCATCATTTTCCCTCTGTTCTTTAATATATCAAGATCATTCTGAATTCCAGTTTTATCCATTAACATGTTTTCCTTCCTGCCCAACTTCTGTAAATTTAATAAAAATTTTCTCTAGTCCATAATCCAGGTAGTAATCAAATAGTATAGAACACTATAAAACCCTATTCAATACAACTTTCTGTTTTTGCATTGGGCCATTGGTAAGCAATTTCCAAAGACAGTTTTGTAATTTTTTCTATATTTGTTTCACTTAGTCTGCATAGTATGTTTATAAAACTGTGTCAAAACCTTACTAAAAGCAAGAAATCTGACATCTACAGCTTTTCTTCTAGCCAGAAGGCCTGTTGCTGTTCTGTTGAATGAAATTAGATTAGTTTGGCAATTGATTTGATTTGTAATCCATGTTGGCTCTTGTTCATCTTGTTTTCTTCTCTGTGCTTATAAATAAATAAAGTTTGTTTCATTATTTGCTTCAACTTTTTTTTTTTTTTTTTTGAGAATTGAAGTTAAACTGATGGAAAATATTACAATATATTTAAGATGAATCATAACCTCACTCAAACACTGACAAAAATAGACACTACTACTGCACTGATCTGCTTTAAAAAAAATGCCTCAGCTTTTCATGGTGGTGTATACTGCTCAGTAAAAAGTCTAGGAATTAAGTGCTCCCCTTCATAAGCTTCTATTGAAGTGCCCATGAAAGAATAACTTATCTGTTTAATCAGCAACTATCCTTCTTGTCTTCATTCAGTGAGATTACTCAGTCAAAACCAATACAACCTGTGAATAATCAGAGTTTAAGCATTTTGCTGCAGACAGTTGTAGCCTTGGATACCGAGGCCACTTCCACCGATAAACAAGAACACTGCTGGAGGTCTTGGATACATGATGTCTTGTAGTCTTAAGAATGGCTTAGCAGTTATTTTTATCTCTTAAAATAGAATAATAATAAAAAAAAGTGTAGGGAAAAATTCTTACGAGTTATACCAACAAGGTATCTTTTAAAATTAATGAAGAACAACCAACTGGCTTTGAAAATGAGGAGTGCAGAAATACATTCAAAGAAAGGCATATTGTTGAACCTGGGTACCAGTAAAAGGTACAAGACATGATTACAGTATTTTGATCTGTATTACAGTATTGATCTAGATGAAATGCTCTGTTGTGAATATCTGACACTGCAGTGTTTCTTTCCTCTTCCTTATCAGGGTTATGTTTTAGATTATATATTTTCATTTTAGAAAACACATGCTGGGTTTGTAAGTCTCCAAAATATTGGCTTCAGGATGTTTTGGCTAATGGAAGGGTGACAGTGGGTGTGTATGTACCAATAAATGTTTAATAATTTGTACGTGGTGGGGGAAGGTCTTTCTCAGCTTTGTGAAGCTGTAACTTGTTGAAATTCCTCTCCTATTGAACAATTAAACAAATATCATGTGGTGACAAATTGAGAGCTAATTTACCTAAATTTTAAAGCATCAATAGAAATTTACAATATATCAACAGTATGCTAAGACATTGGTTTGACCCTGTCTCCAGCAATAGGACAGAGGTGGTTAACAAGGAAAGACAGACTCATTCTATCAGAACGATAGCTAGTCACAGAATGAAGAGAGGTTTTAATAGAAACTTTGCCAAAAAGCATTGGTGCTGTTATTGATGACACTGAAGAAAAGTTTCTGATTAGGAAGAAGAGAGAACAGTGGTTTAAAAATCAACAAAAAATCCTCCCTCCTCTCCCAAGAATGACATTATTCTCACTCAAAAATATGACAGTAAGAAGTATGCAATGACATCCAATGATGCTTTGAATTTCTTGCAAGTTTTCCTTTTCTATCATTCAAACATTTATATAAAAATTACAACTATGTATATAGTTGAAAATAGTTGCATATTAATTTGCTGAATTCAGATTATTTAGCTTGAAAGAATCTAGTCCAACTGAGTTTTCTTACTGGTCCATTTTACAGTTATTCAGAATCCTCGTGATCTAGTGAGAATAAGAAAAAATATCCCAAAAGGAAATGCAAAAAACTAGAAACCAGACATGCAGCAACAAGAATAAGAAGACATTAGAAAATCTTGAACTTTTACTTTTAACCTATTTCTCCTGTAAGTTTCATGCAAAATTCTCTGCATTAGACTTGTAAGTACCAACTGCATTCCATGAGCATTACAGTGAGCAAAGCTGCAATCCCAGCACATCTGTTTGCCAATTTGAAGGCTGAGCCCTTGTCCAAAGCTGAAGGTGGCTTCACGCCAGTCGTGTTCCAGCCTAGCACAGAGCAGCTGCAAGACTGCTGTAAACTGCTGCTTGGCAGTGCTCCAAGAAGCTGATCTGCCAGCTGGTGACTGCTAAAGCAAAAAAATCCATTCATCTCTATCCCTTTTATTTTTCAGTAGCTCATCTAGAACCACCGACTTCTCTGCCCCAGAAATCCTCAAATGACACCGTAAGGTCTGCCTAGTAGTGGACCCAGGAAATAGGCTACAATTAGGATGCAAATGTGGCTCTGGAATTTCTTTCAAAAGTAACACATTTTAAACATACAGGGAAAAAAGTAAAAGCTTCCCTTGATGCTTCAAATATCCCAAGATAAAACAATGTCTTAAACTAAGAGTTTAAAACATCTGGATCTGAATTTCCTGATCAGATACATCAAAAAAAAAAAAAAAAAAGAAAAAAAAAGTGAATGCTCTCTTGCTTAAGGAGTCTATTTCTCAAAACCAAACAGTCTATTTCTCAAAAATAAAATAAAATAAAATAAAATAAAATAAAATAAAATAAAATAAAATAAAAGGATTTACATTAAAATAAGATTTTGATAGATTTGTATCATGATCAACCCTGCATTAAGGTGCATGAATATGAGAAAGATCTAAGTATTCTAGGTTTGATTATTCCACACTGGTGCTAAATCCATGGAGACTGAACCCAAAACTGTAACTTAATATTCTTAAGATGTTTGTTCCATAAATTTTAGAGGGTTTTGAGGTTTGCTCTACGTGATTGTCATTCTGGCAGCTTTTTCTTATATTAAGAAAAAAAAAAAAAAACAATCCTCAACAACCCACTTTAAAGTAATGAAAATCGACTACCCTTATAGAAAACTCTAGAATGGGACATGTTATTAAAAAACACTGCAGCCATTCATCACTTTCCATTTTCAAACCCAATGATTGAAATATGACAAGAGTTAACGACAAGACAACATTGCTGCAGGACATTTGAAAATGGATATTGCTGCTGACTGTTTGTGATAAAGTACTGATATAAAACGACAGAAAAAGACAAGAATTACAAAAACAGCCCCCCAAAAGTGCAGATTTTTAAGATGCCTATGCCCAGAGGTAACTGGTAGTCTTAAATGTCTATAATGTAATTCTTCCAAGTAGAGCAACTTTCTTAAATACATCATTCTGACAACAGGCAGGCAGAGTAAAACCAAACAAAACACTCTCTCACCAGTGCACCCAGTGTATCCTGACAACCAACTAACAACACTGCGTTTGAAGAACAAGGTTTTACCACCCCAAAGGATTTTTGCTTTCAGAGGTGTTAAAGGAAGTACACTCCAGAGAGAGTAATTATTCTGACAGGAGCCCGAAGACTTTCTGGACTCCCTCAAGATTTCTGCCACTTCCTTCTTCTGTGTTTGTGAGTACATAAGGAATGTAAAATGTAATATTAACTACATAGCCCAGCAGAACTCACTTGTCCCTTGTCAGGTTTCAGTTGAACTGACTTGAGCACCTTTTGCAGTACTGCCTCCATTCCCAGTTTAGCCCTGAATTCATAAAATAGAAACATAAGCCAAAAACAACAACAAAAAAAGATGCTATACTTCTCAAAGTATGGAAAGGACAAAACCCTGAATCACGTTTTTGAATTGATATCCCTTCAGATGCCTTTCATAGTTCTGACAGTTCATGTAAGCGCAGATCTAATTTACCAAAACACAGGTTAACTCAGTTCTTTGGTATGCCACATCCGTCACTATGTCAGCTCTTTAATTTCTCCACCTCCTCATTATTGTGCTCACAGCTTCGAGACTAGAGACAATCCAATACAAAATGTAATTTTGTTGCAGCAGGTAATTGTTCTTCATTCAAGTCTCTTAAAAAGCACTCTTTCTTACTGATTTCAGCAGCACCTGGACCATAACAGTAGCTTTTACAACCCAGATCTCCACCTATTGATCAACTGATGCTGTCTTCTGGCAACATGTGGTACATGAAAGAAACAAAGCCCAGTGTGTCAAAATAAGGCATGGACTACTATCAACAGGTTACGAGCAAGGACCAGCTGCCGATCAATTTGCAAGTTCTGCTGCCATGAGTTACAGAATGAATGCAGTCAACATAAATCAGAAGCATTTCTCTTTCTCCCTTTCAGCCTTCTGAAATCTTTTATTTACTTACTGAAAGCAACAATTAAGATGCAGGTTAAAATGAATGTCTCTTCCCTGTAATGCCCTTTTAATCAACAGTCCAGTTGAATACAAGTGACCTAGTGTTCAGCTAATGTCCTGAAAAGATTTTCTGCTAGCAACAACAGTGTGGTAAGTAGCCCATAGAGGGCTGAATTAAGATACTCATATTTTCAATTATTCTTGAAATTTTCCATTTTTATAACTAATAAAACACAGTTAAGGCAACAAGGTGTAAAAGGATGTAATTGTTTTACAAAGTAGGAAGAAAACAGTGAAGAATTTTCTGTTAATCTCCAGTAATTTGCAGTAAATCACTACTCTTCATTCTCAGTATTGCTTTTCTAGGGCTAACTGCAAGATTTTTCTCTTTACTAAAACAGAAAATTTTGCATATTACAGCTGTTTACTGTGCCTTTCAAATTAAACATTTGGAACTTTGGAGCTATTCACCATTGTTGGTCATATTCTTCCAAAGTGATACAAAATTCATTTAGATACTGAGTACCCCTTGTCATAACCTATGGCTTAAAATTCAGATAACTATAAAAATGCTAATGAAAACAAAAAACTACTAAATAGTGAAGATGTTTCAACAACATGACTACAGTACAGAACAGTAGGACATACTATGTGAGATAACAAATGTTATTTTATAGAGTCCTTATCTAAGACTTCCCCAAGATCAGGAAGCCAGTCCAGAGAAGGTAATTTTTACCAGATGGACTTTTCTTAGTTTGGACCTGGGGACAAAATGGTAAGAAAGATGCAATTTAAGAAAAATGCAATGGGCTCTTACTCCTGGTTTAAAAATATGTTAAATCCCTAATCGTGAAAACATCCCATGTTTAGCAAAGACCAGCTCCCCCACTTTCAGCAACTCTGATATGACCACTGTCTCTTTTGAATTCACCCAAGAGTTTGCCTTTAATACTTCTTGTTTACTGATCTCCTACCTCTTTAGCTTCTTTGGGTAGTCACAGCTATTGCAGACAGTGATGAAGAAAATATTTTCATTGAGCTCTTGTAATACACACACCTTTGGTTACAGGCAGCAGAGTGTAGAATAAGGAGCCAAAGATACTCATTGACTTTTTAGGCTCCATTCAAGGTGACAGGATAGGCCCGGTGTTCACCCAGCACTTTGGGTCTCACTATCTCGGTACAGCCCAAGAATTAAGGACCACTTGTTCCATGCTTTTAGCTACAGTGGTATAGAAAGTCACAGGTTCTACACTTGAGATCCTTTTGCATAACTGCAACCTAAAGGAACAGATAGCAAATGGAGAAGTGGGAACACCAGGATCACTTCAAGAGACCGTATTTCATGCAGTATGAACAATGAAGTATGACACAAATGTCCTGAGGAAACACTAAGGGAGCTTGCTCTGGAATTACAAGCAGGAAAACTGCACAAGTGCTAATTAGCCCTTCTGAAAGACAGTGCTACTCAGCTGACATTTCTTGCTGTGCTAACACATTGTTCTGGCTTTGCAAGTGGAACTAGTATTTCTGCACAGCATTTGATGTTCCATGTAGACATAATAAGTTGTTCCAAGATCTCCACCTTGCGCCTTATACATTTTTTATGACCAGCTGTCTGAAAACTGAAGTCCATTTCTAACCTCAGGTCCAGCATATGGTTACTAAAACCTGATTATCATATCTGTAGATCATCTAAATTAAAACTGACTCGTCGATGACAATTACTTTTGACAACTAATTTCTATTATATACATTTAGTTTTTACTATAAATACAAGTTCATATTTATACAATTATTTATTTTGCTACTCTAATATCAGCTAACATTCCCATAGTTCCAGAAATTCTCGCCGAGGCAATCAGCTCCGAGGCAGACGCGTTCTGCAGCACAGCGGCGGGATCTCGGCGTGTGAGGGGTTTTTCCTGCATCGAGGCCACTCGAGGCAGCCGAGGGGGCTGCCAGGGCCCGGCAGCCCTCGTGAGGGCGGCTGAGGAGGCGTGGGCGGAGCCAAAAGTGCCCCCCCCCCGCCCCGTCGTACAAAGGCGGCCCCTAGGTAGCGCGGGCGACCAGGGGCGCGGCGCAGCAGTTTGCACGGCAGGTCGCTCAGGCAGGGCAAGTGGGGAGGGCATTGTCACCGGTGTTTTCCAACAGTGGTTGTAACCTGCTCACGAAGAGCCCAGCCATGGTATCCACCCGGCAGAAAGCCATGGCCTCGGCGTCACTTGCAGCCTCTCCAGCAACAGCTAGCTATGTGGCTACCCAGACAGAGGTCTCGGGGAAACACGTGGCCATCCAGGTCTTGGGCTGCAGGGTGTGCCCGAGTCTTCTGTCAGTGTCTGACAGCAGCAGTGGGTATGCCTGTGGGAGGTGTGCCCAGGGTGAAGAACTGCTCAGCCTGGTGGCAGAGCTTCAGGAGGAGGTGAGTAGGCTGAGGAGCATCAGGGAGTCAGAGAGGGAAATTGACTGGTGGAAGCATACTCTACCATCCCTGAGACAGACTCATCAGCCAGCCACTACACAAGAAACAAAGGTTCCCCTGTCTCACCAGGCAGACCCTACACAAGAGACAAAGGTTCCCCCATCCCACCAGGCAGTGGGAGGGGACCTGGGACATGGCGGGGAATGGAAGCAGGTTTCTGCTCGCGGTGGTAGGCGAGCCCCCTCCCTGCCTACCTCACCTTCCTGGGTACCCTTACGCAACAGGTGTGAGGCTCTGGGACTTGACAGTCAAGCAAACAACGATGTAGACGAAAGCCTGTCCCGGCTGGAAGGGGTGCCTAAGGCAAGGCAACCTACCCCCTGTATCACTACATCTTCCATCAAAAAAGAAAGGAGGGTTATCGTCATAGGGGACTCCCTTCTGAAAGGGACAGAGGGCCCGATTTGCTGTCTGGACCCAACCCACAGGGAAGTCTGCTGCCTCCCTGGGGCTCGGGTAAGAGATAGACATAGCTAGAAAAGTCACTCACCTGGCACGGCCCTCTGACTACTACCCGTTACTGTTTTTTCAAGCTGGTAGTGATGAGGTAGCAAGGAGAAGTCCAAGGGCAATCAAAAGGGACTTTAGGGCTTTGGGGCGACTGGTTAAAGGATCAGGGGCACAGGTTGTGTTTGCATCTGTCCTTCTGGTAGCAGGGATCAACATCGACAGGCAGACTCAGCTCATCAATACGTGGCTCCAAGACTGGTGCCACCGGCAGAATTTTGGGTTTCTAAATCACAGGAAGGTCTACGCGACACCAGGCCTGCTTGGCACCAGATGGGATGCACCTCTCTCAAAGGGGGAAAAGGCTTTTTGCCCAGGAGTTAGCAGGGCTGATCGATAGGGCTTTAAACTAGAGTTGAAGGGGGAAAGGGATAAAACCAGGCCCGCTGGTGATAAGCTATGGGATGGCATGCCAAAACCAGAGGGACTGTGTGCTAGTGAGGTCCTTTGGTCTGCTCCACGAGGTGCTGCGTGCAATGAGGCACATATGAAGTGTATCTACACCAATGCACGCAGCATGAGGAACAAGCTAGAGGAGCAAGAATTTTCATATATTAGCAACCTTACTTTGGACAGCAATAAGGGCTCAACTTATAAGAACAATGCGGGAATTGCATACTTTGTCAAATGATGTTCAGCTACTGCCATGTTAATCAGTGACACTATCCCTTAGCTCAATATACAGTCTGCAAAAGAGAAATCAAAGGACTAAAAAAGGGCAAATTGTATCCCGATGACAAGAAAAGAAATTCTAATTATCCTGTAATTGACTTGACTTTTTATTTTTACGACAAGATTACTGAGAGCTAGGCATCCCTGAAGAGAAAGAGAAAAGTCTTTATACATATATATATATATATGTACGAGGGCACCTGTTTTAGGAATGAAATACCACAGAGTAGACAGATTACTTTTACCCCTAAAGTAAATTTCCAGTTGGTTTTTTTTTGTGGTTATACAAAAGCATGATAACATACCTGCAATGAATCCCTAGCTTTAACTAGTGAAGTTCAAAAGGATGAAGGATTCCTAATCCAGAAAGATACTGATGCCCTGCCTGTAGAATTAAGTCAGGAAAAAACAAAAACAAAAACAAAAAACAAAAAACTGTATAAACATTGCACTATAGGATGATACTCAGTGAATCAGATTTCACTCAGAACAGAAAAAAATGACAGCTACAAATCTATGCTGAGTGAATCATTCCATGTCTAATATTTTTAGGTATTGACAATCTTAGAAATAGGGAAAGAACAAATAAGATTCTCTTAGAACAGAGGCAAAATAAGAGAATAATTCAGCACCAGTAATTCAAAAAAAAATGTTTTTGTTGTTGTTGTTTTTGTTGTTGTTGTTGTTGTTGTTGTTGTTAAAGCAACTGACTCAGGAATGTGTTGGCTTTGTCAGTATGGAATTGGTGCATATAAACTCTCTTCTCTGATCTCCATCTGCCAATTTCAACTATATTTACAGTAAGAAAATTTTGTCAGGTAGAGGAAGGGGACACACAGCCAAGATATATAAGTAGTTGTAGAAGAGATGTGATCTCCATAAGGAATCCATACAACTGGTTTACATGAAACTCTATTACTCTAACAAAACAGTTAGTGTTTGTAGTTGAATGACATAATTTTCCTCACATTCTAAAAAATTACAGAAACTGATCTCATGTCATTTCAAAATTGTTCAAAGTTGGTGGTGATAGAAAATTTCCCTTAATGCATAATTTCAAACAAATCACATAGAGAAGATAGTCCATCAGATAAATATATAAAATAACCCCTAGCTGTCTCTGCCAGTGGTTTACACAGAAGAAGAAAAATACTTCATAGCATCTTTACTGCACTTCTAGAAGGGTCCATTCAGTTCAGCTCTTTTTAAAACAGCTAGTATAGCATGGTGTTCATTACAACATTTACTACTTACTCTTTGGGAAAGTAGATTCTAACAAGGTAAAATTATTTCATATATTTCATATATTTTAAGGCCAGCAAAAACCACTACAATCATCTTGGCAGACCTTCTCTGCAGCAGAAGCTATATATCTCTCTTGCTGAAATGAAGGAACCCAAAAGAGATGTTAGAATTAAAGTGCAACTTAAAAGGTGTAAAGTAATGGAGACTTTATTTTAATTCTTCATAATCCATTAAAAGATTTTTCAAACATTGCATTCCAGGTCCTCACTTGGAATGTTGATATATTCTGTTATCAAAGCCTAAATTTGTATTTGAACAAAAGAAAATAAGCAATTTTTGCTAACAAAACTGCTGCTAAAATGTGCTAGGAGATAAAGCGTCTCTAAAGAGCAAAGGGCACTAGTATCTGAGACATTCAGGAAATAGCAAATTTTGAAGAAAGTTCTGGTTGAGTTTGAAGTTATCCTGCTTGGAGAAAATTTTGGTTGTGTAAGTTATATGTACCATGTGAAGGTCCTACTCTCTTTTGTAAATTATTATACAGGATGCATGACCACAAGGGACCCACTACAGCATGCAAAATGACAAAGAACCCAACATGTTACAAAAGTGTTGCAGTACAAAAAACATGTTATTTGGAAAGTAAACTTTTCCTTTCCATCTTACTTCCCTGGAAACTTGCAAGCTACCAATGCAGGTATTTCAAAATATTCAGCATATCAGCTCCTTATTTCCTTCAGCAAAATCATATTACACAAACATAGCACATAAAAAAGAACAAAAGGTAAAAAGCAAATATAAATAAGCACCCACTGAATTTTCTTATTTTGCCCTTCCTTCTAGGAGAACTGAAATTAAAAAAAAATGACAAAAACACTAAATTACCTTTATCTATTTCTGCTTCTTTATAAAGATTATATTTCATTTTATACCTCCAACTTTCTACAATAATGCACATAGGGAAGCATTTACCTACTTCCTGTTGCAACTATCTTTTCCCCAAAAATGTAAAAGTTTACATATTCTTTTCCTTATTGCCCATACCATGGGTCTCTCCCTTAAAAAAAAGTAATAAAGGACGATTTGCTAACTTGTATTTACATGTTTTTCACCTGTAAATTCATGTCGTATTGCTGAATTACCAGTTGCTGCATAATAGCTGCTAAAGTGGTAGAGGGTGTTAGGCTTTTTGTCACCTAAACATCAGCTCAGCTGTTAAGCTCACTGTTTGCCATCCTATTTCATTGAGCACAATTTTAATGGAATCCCTAATGTTTGAAATATTTAAGTGAAATCACTATCCCATTGAATCCACTAGCAAAATTTCCACTGACTTTACTGTCTTGACCAGGCATGCACTTACGCATGTGCCTGAAGGTTATTTACTAATGCATAAATTAGGAACCAGTGTGTTTTTTCTTGCCTGACTACCACATGCTTTTGTGATGGCAACCTTTTATTCCTCCCTCCCCCCAAATTAAGGGTATAAGTTACTTTAAATATCTCATAACCAATTTAATGTGTTCAAAAATACTGTTTTGCTAAAAGAAGACTTTTAAAAACATTCTAAGAAAAAAATAATGAAATATTTATCCTGATTAGCAGCCTTGAAAGACGAATATCTGATTGGTTAGAGTTGAATATCAGAGACATTTTAGAAATACGAGGTATTTTGCTAGTCTGATATTCAAATAAGAGGCAGGTGAGAAGCAAAAGGCTTAATGGAATGGGGTTTAGGAATTTACGCACACATAAAGTCTGCATCTCACTTTCTACTTTCTATTTACACCCCACAGCCAGGGCTGCAGATCTGAAGTCTGTTGACCCCGTGCATTGGTCCTAAAGCAGAAGAGCTTACAGATAAATCTGGCAAGGAAAACAAAATTCTCCTCGAGTTGAGGTCTTTGACCATCCCAAGCCTGAGCACTGGCTTGCTGCCATGCTGCTCCAGCAACAAGTAGCTCTCAGGTCACTCTTGAGAAGAGATCTCCATCCTGACCATCAGACTCTATTATAAGCTTAAATCCCCATTAAGCAGAACTCCTCCATTCTGTAGCGTTATGAGTGTTGTAAATGTTCTCGGTGTTTTCCCCCCATCAGCCAAATGAACACTGTTTTAAAAAACATGGTTAATCTATAAAAAATCCACTAAAAGTAATCCAGAGGCAAAGAACGTGCTATTGGTTGAGAGGCCCCAACAATTCAATTGGCTAAAAATTTAGCTAATGTAGCTAAAAAGGCACCATGCTTAAAACTTATGAAAGCTGCAGAGGGACAACAAAACATTGCACATAGACAATGAAGCTGTCTTGGGTAGAACACCATTCACTGAAAGATAAAAGATGAGCAATGTTTGAAATTCATGAAGGAGGACAATGTGCACACGCACCCACACCCTGGGTGTTGATAAAAGTTAGCTTCACATTAGACTGACATCCTCCAAATCGTAAAAGCTTAAAAAGCACACACAAGCAACTCCCCTAACTATCCCAAGTGCACATTCAAAGTAGGGTATGTAGGCTGTGCTTATAGTGCATCCTAGGTGGTCATCATTTAGGAGGTGATATCTTACAAGCTCCTATCACCCCTGAATTCTTGCCTTTTGGCCATTAGCAAACCTCTCCCAGCACTTTCATAAACCTTGAAGGAAACATCGAATACCATTACAATTCAGGGCACATATCTGCTCTGTTGCCTCCAGACATCCAGCTACTGCATGCCATCTACCTTTCAGTCTCTCAGACACAGTCTCTGTTACGGTCTGGAAGATGCTTACACACTAGTTTGGCAGTTTCTTGCTCTGGTCCCAAAGTAAAGGGCTTTCTCAGCTGTGGAAACAGATTAAGCAGGGTGTCCTGGAGAAAAAAGAAGTGTACTGATTCCATTCATGCCTATGCTGCTAGATGTGCTGAAAAGGCACTCTTTTCTCATTAGGAAAATCAAGCAGAAATTTTGAAAACTCCAGTTCACGCACACTTCCAGATCAACCAAAACTAAAAACAATGAATCGAGTGTGTCTTGGGCATTGGAGCACAACTGAGCATATTCGCCCTAACACATAGCTAATTTACTGCTGCTAGGATAGTCCTGAAATTACATTTCCCTGCAGTTGGCTGAACAATTGCATGCAGAACCACTACTAACCTCAGGAAGACACAAACAGTAGGACACATGCCAACTGCTACCTGCCAAATGACATAACCAGCACAAAACCACCCCATCAAAGCAGTTCACCTCACAGGCCAAACAGGCCAACAGTCACAACCGACTTGTGGCTTTTCAAGCAGAAGTAATTACACACTTCTCAGAAGAAAAAATCTCATGCTGATATACTGCCTCTGTGGCCGTGGGGAAGAACACCAAATGCAGAAGCTCTACCAGGAAACCTGATTGCTCCAACCCTGCAACACAGCCCAGGTTTTTCAACCACTGAGCAGTTGTTTCTTAGTGCACAGTATGCTGCTGCTTTGAGAAAATTTGTACTCAAGCAGCATCTCTCTTTCATCTTTCTCTTCCTTGTCCTCTTTTTGCACTTACTCTTTTTCCTCGAGGTGCAGCTACAAGGAAGAGGAGCATACAACAGCTGCTGCTATTCCAAAAATTGATTTGCTGAACAGTCACAGTAACAATACGTCAAAAAATGCCAACAGAAACTGTTGAATATGCCTGACTGCCAAGCTGCAGTGCAGAGAACTGCTCCTTCCCTGAGCTCTGAAGCATTTGAACAGTGGTGCCTGAAAAGATTACTGAAGAAGAAGGATCTTAACTATTCAGACCTCTTTCCTTTAAAAGCATGTGTTAGAAAATAAATAGGATGTGGCTGCCATATGGAAAGTAAAGCACTCTCCTTTTAGTATCTGAAGATGAATGTTGAAAGTGAACACGAATACAAAGATTGAAAAGGGAAGAAAAATGTCACATGCCTATGCAAAAAATCAAAATGCTTTTAAAGTAGCAGAAATGTATGTTCTCCTGACTACAGAAATTATTTAATTGAAAAATAGTCCACATTCAACACCTTTAATTCCAAGATGGAGCACCATTGCTTTGAAGTCTTAATAGTAGATTTAACAAAATTTGTACTATAAGTTCAACACACATAGTTACTGGAATCTGTAACCAGGATGTGCCATTGTGAATTCTCATTAATATTAAATGGCCTCCTGAAAGCTCTGATAAGAGCATCTAATCTTTTCTTATTTGTTTCACATTGTAACACTCATTAAGCTTTATCTGAATAGGATTTAAATCTCACAATATCTTCTTAAACTAAGGTCAAGCAGGCTTGTATGTCCACATAAAGGAAAATAAAACTAGAAGTGATACCTACTGTTTAAACATAGAAAATTTTCTCTGTAAAGATACACTATATATTTACATGGAAAAATAATGATTGTTATTTAAGATCCTATCTCATGAAAAAATATTTCTACTTTCTTCCACAAACCTTTTGATATTAAATCCTTTTTAAACAATTTGCCAATAATAAATCTTACAAATACAGAGAACTTCTTGCATAGACATCAACAAACAAACAAAAAAAAAAAAAAAAGGAAAAAAAAATCCACATCCACAAGAAGTGTTAAAACATGTCAGATTAAACTAAATTCATGTGTATGTGGGTATTTGGGTTTGCATATATAGCCATATCAAAATATAGATGTCCCAATCACGAAACCTATATATTGCACAGGTAATATTCCCATAATGTCGCAAGACATGTTGATATGATATATGGGCTGAATTTGATCATTTTTGATTTATATAGCCAGTGTAGAGGTCAAGTAAAAAGCACACTAAATCTAAGTAGTCCAAAATGCCATAAACAATACCTATTATACCTCATTTCTTTCTCTTGGGAAAAGAAATATGTGGTAATTTGCTAAGCTCTTCTAATTTAATTCTTAGCATTTATGGCTATTGCTAGTAGAAAGCAACAAGAACTTGACTTTTTAGCATGCAAAACGCTAGATCAGAAAAGGACATATAAAAGAAAAATATGTGCTACTCTCCATTTGTACTGTGTCAGCAAAGCCTTTAATTAGGTATTCTTAGTAGAGTTTGCTAATTATAGGTGATTTCCAGTGCTTACAAATTGCCAGGGGAAGACAAGGAAATGAGGAATGAGAATAAGATAATTTAAAGGGGTGTGGCATTAAAAAAAAAAAAAAGTCTCTATCTTGCCAACATTTTAAATGTGAATTATAGCAAATGCACAGTTTTCCAAGGCCTATTTCAGAAATGCCCTGTATTTAACAGCTGTGTCTCTATTCAGACTGTATGCTGCTATGATTAACTGTGATCATTATTGTTTCTGTCTCAAACACAGGAGAGCAGGATGTCTACTTTGTAGCTACCTCAAGCTCATACTAAAAAGCAGGGCATGACTTCCACACAACATTATTCAAACTTCTACCCTGGGTGGTTGGGGTTCTTTGTAGAATATTATTATGGGAACCATTTTTTGGAAAACAATGAGACATCAAATAAAATGGCCACTGCTATAGTAGCCAATATGGGACATCACCCCATGCGTGGGCAAAATGTACGCTCACTACATTAATTTTTTCTCCTTTGTCTGTCATATTTAGTGTTTAACAGAGTAAATGTTTCCTGCTGCTTTGGTGGAGGGTGGCCTTGCTCCTTTCCTGAAAATTCCAGCATTAGTGAAAATGCCAGCATTAGTTTGAGTGGCTGTGCTGTGAGCGAGACGAGGAAGCTGGTGTGGCTGAAAACCACATCTTTCCAGTTTCTCCATGTGTAAGGTTAGGTGTGGAAGCCAGAACAGTTTCCTGGGTGGTTGTACAAATGTTTTTTACTTGCACAAGGAAAGCAGTCAGAACAATAAGACAAGGAGGCAGTGGGAGACCAAGATCTCTTTTTTGGGGGAGCCAAAATGTGGGAAATGAAAGTGGGTTATGCAAACCAGTTTGGTGGGCATACGTTTGCTCCTCTGTCTGAGCTCTGCTCTCAGGTGCACAGTTCTTCTTCTACTGTGCTGTGATGCTAGCAAATGCACCATTAGCACTTGGCCCTGAAGGGAAGTAAGACTCCTGTGGAGACAGGGATAATGCTCCAGTGGGAATGCATCCCACACATATCCAGTGCCAGAGTTGTCACTACATGTAACCATAGCCTTCATTCCTAGTGCAAAGTCACCGCCACTTCCATGCAGCCTGCCTGGATTCTGGATTTGCAGCATTCCTCTCTGAGACTTTTGTTCCTAGTTCTGGTCTGTCAAGGTCAAATCACGGAAGCAGCTGCAAATATTGGCTAAACTTTCTCCTATGTGTGACTTCAGTGGGAGTTACCAGCTTTGCAATTTCACAAGCTCACCATCTAACCATTAATTTTGCTGTTGCTTTTACAGAATTTCTTATTCATCGGTTCACTATGATAAAGGCATAAACATCCAGCTATCTTAAGTCTTATTAGGCCATAAAATGAAAGCCATCACCACGGTAAATTTTCTTGTCTTTAAGGAAACAATGACAACAACAACAACGACAACAACAACAACAACAACAACAACAACAACAATATATATATATTATACATATATTATACATATACAAATATTTATACAAATAAACCAGCATCACCTCTCTGTCCTCTTAAATATATTGAATAATGTTTTTCCAATAAGTTTACAACTTTGAATTATTTTAATACTTCTATCTTGAGAGTGAAGATACTAGGGTTTTTTTTGCTTATCTGCATTGTTTATAATCAATTGATATAATGAACCAGACAAAGCCTTTTTCATAATTATTTTTTTTCTTTACAGATTTCTGTGAGGAGATCTTAAATTTAGACAAATGATTGCAGATGGTGATGTAAAATCATACAGAAGATGAATGGTATCTGTAGCTACATTTTATCCCTGGAAACAGAGCTTATCTAGAATTTAAGTCTTTTGAATACATTTATGCTAGCTGCTTACAAAGAGCAGTTGCTCAGTAGATCTATTTCCGTAGTCAAGCATATACCTACATGACTCTCACTGAAGGTTTGGGGCTTGAAGGAATAAAGTTAAAAGCATTTTTCTTTTCGTTTTCTTCTTCTTCTTCTTCTTCTTCTTCTTCTTCTTCTTCTTCTTCTTCTTCTTCTTTCCCTTCTGATATCTTTTGGGTAATGGGATATATGAGAGCTGTCAGCTCCCAGAAGTATCAAGTGAGAATTTACTATCCCTGTCTTTATAGATAGCACATTAGATTACTTAAAAATAAGAAATTATTTTTCCTCTCCATTATATATAGTGAAAGGTACAAATTCAGATTTTAGATGCAGATATTTTTATCACAGTGTATTTTAAGGCAGATAGTTTTTAAGTTAAGACAGTAGTTTTTGAGTTTTTAAGCCAGATTGCAAATCGGAAATCCTTGTTCACCTCCTACATTCTCCATTATGATGGAAACTCAGACACTCTGCAGTGAGGAAATTGCCACAATGGAAGAATTCTATGCTCCCCATTTTTATTTCAGGTCTCTGAACTCTGCACAAAAGGCAGCAGAATAGTTTTCTGAGGCTGTTATGAGGCTGTTATACAATTGTATACAGATATATGTATTCCATAAATTATCCTTATATCCATTGCACATATTATGATCAAAACAATCCTAGCAGCTTATTCAAATGTCACATGTTTAAGCTATGCATTTTCTGCTAACCTTCTCGTCTGAGATATAAACTAAAGCTCTCCAAAGTCGGTGTACACCTCCATCGATGGTCTGAACAGATTTGTTAAAAACTTCTTTAATCCTTCTATTCTAATGATTCATATAAATTCATAGCTAGTTTTACTACCTCCTCTTTCATTCAGGAATGCTTTCCTGTCTGAAATGGGTAACTTCTGCACTCCCTCCCCAGCACTGCTAACTATCACACACATTAACATTAAAAAAAAAAAAATTGAAAGAATCTAATTTCTGTTTCCAGGTACAGTTATATTAAGTTCTTAAGCCAATTCTTAGCCTCATGCTCTGCCCTTAAATAGTATAACTCAGTAGTTTCTTACTGAAGAATTTGCAAATTGACCCACTAACTACAGAGAGCTCTGAATTAGGCCCTTAGTAATTGGGAATTATTTCTGTATTTTTTAGTGTGTAGGGAGTTCCAGAGTACATTAGGTCCCTGCTGGAAAGAAGACTCCTTAAAACTATATTATTATGTTAGAAATTTCAAATGAGAAGCTCATTTTGCCACTCTGATCCTGCATTGATATATCCTAATTCAAATGGAGTGCTTACCTAGAAATAATAACCAAAATATCATTGCTCTCTTCAAATTAAGCTTCAGTATTCTTGCCAAAATATACCATTCTCATGCAGCAGGACAGCAGGCTGAATTTCAATGGAAATAATATCCCCACTAAAATACATTACATTAAAGTAGAAAAACCTCAAAAGATTCTTCTAATGATTGAGATTTGAGCTTTGTCATATGAAAGCTCTAAATTAAAGTTTTGCACTAATCGTTAAGGAGTTTCTGGAGAAATTATAAAGGATCTTCTGCAATTTCAGTAAGTTTGTGTAACTTCAGTTGAACCTTTTCAAAGGGGAGATCACGGTATTTAGTCTTTTGAAAAATCACAATAACATGTAATGAGGTAGTATTTAAATCCTATTCAGTTTGGAGTCGAAGTCCTAGGGACTCTAAGTAAACATTTTTTGAAAACTATTACTTCCTGTTGTTGTTCCTGAAGCTAATTACTTTGCAACAGAAAGGCATTTTAATTTTCTTAAATTTATTCACAAAGCTGCTTGTTCACATTCTACCTAATTCAGTCCTCATTGAAGTAAATGGAAAAAACTTCAATTGATTTTGCTGGGCTTTGGGTCAGGACTTAAGTGGGTTGCTGTAATTCTTTGGTCTTTGTTTCTTCTTCTCCTTCAGCATAGACGGCAATGGAACAAACAAAGATTGTGTGTAATGCAGAACACAACAATCTGTTAGATTCAATATAAATTTGGGATCACCATTTCAGTGAAAATTGTTGCAGTTCTCTAATTTTACAGCACAAACCAGTCAGTGTGCCATGTCTTATATGGAAAATATAGTACCACAAAGAAGACATGAAATATTTAGGTTGTAGGGTTTTTTGGGCGGCATGTCATAGTGTCTTTAAAATGAGATATCTCTAGATATTGCAGATCTTAACACTCTTTTGTTCATGCCACCAAGGTAGGGATACCTAACCACCTCAGAGGTTGTTAAAGCTAGAAAGAACTGCCTGTCCTAAGACTGCAACTATTTGATGTCTGAGTAGTGACAATCTTAGCCACCGATTCCTTGTCATTCACATTCCAGGGGAAGGGGAGTTGTTTAGAGCAGGAAGAATGGTGAAGAGATGATAATTTTTAGGCTGTTTTCAATTATATGAATTGTATTAAAATGCAGGCATATAGAATATTTAAGTGGTGAGCAAGGTATTAAGATATCTTTAAAAAAAAAAAAAAAAAAAAAAACTTCAAAGAATGCATTTAACTTTGCCTTTCCATTAAGTTTTAAATTTCTCAAATTTTAGAAATATTCCAAGGCCACAAATAAATGTTGCATTCTGCTATGAATCCAGGCATCTCCTTTTCAAATTATACAGGGCCCTGGAGCACAGACACAAACCATTAAATCACCTGGAGAGCACTGATGGCGAATTCCCAGTGGGTAATGGTATCCTAACACTCCCATTTCATTCTTTCCATCAATTTTTAGGCACATAGTTTTTGTTTGTATTGCATGTGCTTTTTAATTAAGACTATGATTTGGCTGAAACTTGTGGGTGATTTCATGAGAGAGCTGTGCCAATGTCTGCTTTTGCAGGAGGCCAGCGAATGTCAGAATTGCTCCAGGAAGAGACAAAGTGCTGTCGGACCTGGGTAGGTCGGAGCTCCACGGCACTCACACACAATGCAGAACTGAGGGCAGCCTTCCTGCTGCTGACACCGGATTGCTGTGGTCTCGGCAAGAAATTTGGCTCTTTGAAACTGCTCAGATCACAAAATGATGGAAAATAGTACCAAAACTTTGGAAAAGAGGGAAAAAAATGTAGATGGACAAACTCAAATGTAGTTGCAGTCCCATGACAAACTGCAGAACTGTATGATATGTTACTTTTTGAAGTATATTAAAAGTATCATCAAACTCTTTTATGAAATACTAATTTAGTTAGCATTATACTGCATTATAGATAACATTTTAAGCTTCATTTCTGATAAAGCTATAAAATATTTTCAGCCTATTTCTTTCTCAGCAAGTGTACAGTGTCTCATTCTGTTGATAAGACTGCTGTACAGCAGCTTCATCAATAGTCCTTGAAAGAAAACAACATGGATTTTAATGACAGAATTTATATAATTTTTTACTGTAATTTTTACTGAGTAAAACTACAAACCTGTCATGTTGTGGGTGTCAAGATCAAATATGGATCCAAACTTCCTTAAAAACTGAGAGCTTTGAACTCATATATCACTCATAATATTCATTATGAAAAGCAATATTCACATTTCCAGTTCGACATCACAGTTCAGTTTAGCAAGGGGAAAGACTGAAACAGAACCTCTGTATTTTGAAAGGAACACTAAGATAGATTATAACTTACAGTAACTTATTTTGCTATTTTCTTAATTTTGTTCAGTCAAGCAGTAATGAGAAACATATTATAATTCTTATAACTAATCAATATTCTGTAATGATCTTGTTCAGAAAACCTTGCAAGAAGAAAAAGTCCCAGTTACCTTACACTGTGTAATAACATGGTCAATTTAGGCAATGCACGCTATTTTCCATTTGCAGGCTTATAATAATGCATTACTAACAAAGCATTAGTAAAGATTACATTACATTGCATTCTGCAGTGTAATTAGGGAACATTCATCTTTAAATCAGCAATCCCCAGTTTTTATTCTTTTCACTGGCTGACAGATTTTATTCTATCTGAGAAGGCCACATCACTGTAAAGGTGGCACCTCTGGGAAAACATATTTAAGAAAGGGCAGAAAACACTGGGCAGGCAGAGGAGGAGGGAAAAAACAGTATGAAACAATGGCAAGAACTTCATGGTCAGAGGAGGAGGTGTTCCAGGCACTGGAGCAGAGATTTCCCTGCAGCCCACAGAGAGACTATGGGGGAGCAGATAACCACCCTGCAGCCCGTGTGGAGAGGATCCTACACCAGAGCAGGGGGATATTTCCTGAATTAACTGTGGCCTATGGAGAACCCACACTGGAGCAAGGAAAGAGTGTGAGATGGAAGGGGAAAAACAACTACAGAACCACTACAGATCATAACCCCCTATTCCTCTGCTGCTCGCAGCAGAGTGGGGTGGGTAGAGGAGTCAGGAGTGAAGGAGTGAAGTTCAAACTGCGAAATGGGAGGGGAGAGGAAAGGTGTTGTCTTAACGTTTGTCTTTTGGTTTCTCAGTACCCAAATATATTTTAACTGGCAATACATTAATTTTCCCCAAGTTGAGTCTGTTATGCCCATGACTTGAATTGGTAAGTTATCTCCCTATCCTAATCTTGACCCAGAAGTTTTCTCATCCTGTTTTCTCTGACATCCCACTGAGAAGGAGTGAGTGAGCAGCTGGGTGGGCATTTGGATGTTAGGCAAGGCTCTAACCCTCCACAGCGTCTTGAGGCAACAATGAATTTAAAATATTTGTCCTTAATTTCTTTCCTAAGTTCCCATTAATGTAAGGTTGGTAGCTGACTACATCACCTAAATAAACAGACCATAAACTCTTCAGGCACAAAGGAAGTATCAAAGATTTTACTTAGTATTGTAGAGAAATATGGTGTATTTTGTACATCATAAACATGCAAAAGACAAAGTGTACCTGTACAAATGTACACTATATACTTACAAAATGGTAATTGTCAAAGGGAGAGAAATAGAATATAGAGAGGACGTGACATAAATGTTTACATATCTCAAATTCTAACCGATTCCTATATTATGTGTGTATCACAAAATACACTAATGTCATCACACTAATATATGCAAATGAACTCCAAAATTAAGAACAAAAGTTATGATTAGAAATGTCAAAACCTCCAAGAGTTTCATAACTATAACTTTTTATAGTGCTTTCATATATTCCTTATTATAAATGACAATTTGCCTAAAATAGTAAGATGATTCATTCAAATGTTACGTCCAGGCCACCAAAAATTAAAACAAACTATAGTAATTGATACAAAATCCAATACCTTCCCTAGAGGAAGGGGAAAGAAAGAAAGAGGAAGTCACATAAGGGAAAAATTTATTACATATTAATAATTCAACAGAACTTTTTCCCATCTCTATGCATCTTTATAAAGCCATCAGTGAATATGCTTTGCATAGCTTTGCTATTTACATGATGTATAAAAATATGCTAAAAGCTGATCTTCTCTGGGCATGTTGATCACTTGCAGTGAATAATGAGATGGGGTTTTTGGTATGTCTATAAATTCTATTTCTTTTACTTGAACTCAGTAGAAATGTTCAGAGAAGAAACTGACTGTACACTCTTTAAAACAAAAAAGATCAGCAGATTATCAGCACGAAATAGGTATTCCTGTATAGGTATTTTCAAAACATATCTCACTGAAGCATATTACTTATAAATAGTACCAGGGCCATTCAGTACAACCTAAAGTGTATTCTCAGCACCCCAACCCACAAACTAATGTCTTTTAGGTTCGGTCGTAGCATTCCAAACCTCGCGGTTTCCTTGCTTTATCATTGTGAATAATAAAAGAACAAATAAGCTTCCCATAAGCCTTCCATTCCTGACTTGGTGATTTTTTTTTTTAAATTGTAGAAGGAAATCTTGCAGCAATTCATTTAAGTATTGTGCATAGGCCTTTGTTTTCCAGATTTGTTGCCTCAAAAAATTTATTTTTTACTTTGGTTTTTTATTTTTTCCTTCTTAATCTGAAAAGCAGTTTCAGTGCTCAGTGGATATGAAAATGATTCATAATGGAGAGGAAAACACTCTTGGAAGATGAAGTGCTTCAGGGAAGAGATGTAATGTACATTCAAAAAGTAAATAAATTCCCTTTCACTACCTTCCAATGTGAATTTGTGTAAATATCTACAACCCGTTCTGTCAATACTAATGTTCAGAATATGTATCAGGCATGTGACACAGAAAAGAATGAACCCAAACAAAACTCATTAAAAAGTCTATTTTTTAGCCTAGACCAAGGAAAATCAAGCAATGACTTTCTCATTAACAAAGTAATTCTCATGGTGTTCTGGTGGCTTCTCATTCCAATGAGTGGTTTTCTAATCCTCTGAAAAAGTAACCTTCCTAAGCAGACTATGGTTAAAGATTTTTTTCAGCCTCAGGTCAAATAAATAACAGAAGCAGCATTACAAATTATTTTTGCAGGTTCTAATATTCTCACGATAAGTCGCATCACAACATGCTCGTGCAAAATAAAACTAAAATTGATGCAAATGTACAATAATTAATTCACATTAGTTTGCCACTTTTGATTTAAACATACAGTTTTCATGTAATTCTATGGGCTTCAGAATCACTTAAATAGCACATACTTGTGTTGTTTTACTGAAAAATGACAGGACTAGACAGATTCTCAAGGCAAGCTTTTGCTAAATTAATTCAGTATATTAGGACCAAACACTTGATATTAAGAGGGTCTGATACATAAGGTAGTGATGTGATGCAACTTGATGCTGAAAATCGTATGCATAAATCTTAGAGATTTCTCAATAGTTCTAACTCCTTGTTTACTATTAGTGAAATATCCAAGAATTCACAAGCTTTATATGTACTCATAACTTTATATATGTTGTATACCTATATCTATATATGTGCTGTGCATTAAAAATCAGCGCATGATCATTGTTGTTTCTTTATATCCCTCTTCAGTTCTTCCTTGTTCTATGAAACTGTCCATGTCTTCCAACGAAAAACACTAGAGGTTATACAATTGATAAGATGCTATAAATGGTAATCCTTATTTGTTTACTGCCTCCATGACACCCACAATAGAATATATGTCCAAGTACTGTGGATCTGTCACTTTGCTGTTTCATGTCTTGCAAATATACTTAAGGCTACAAAACTCCAGGAATACAAAAACATATTTTAAAATTCCACCAATATTAATCTTAGCAATTCCCACAATATAAGGATCTAGACTAAAAAATGTGTCATGTGCTCAAATAATATGTATATATAAGTATACAGTATATATATATACTATACTATATACTATATATATAGTATATATATCTATATATAATAAGTATACATACTTACATTCCTCCTATGTGTCCACTATTTTAAATGGCCTTACACCTAGCAATTAAGGTAGTCTGTCAAATTTTAATAAAGATTGTACTGTGGAGCTACAAATATAGGTATAGGGACTCCAAAGGATATATTAATCGAGGATGATGAACTAATGACATAAATATATGTTTTCTCTTGTTTTTACAGTGTCATACACAGAATGGCAGAATCACAGCTATTAGACTGTTTTATTAAAGCTAGAAACACTGATAAAATCAATGTATTTTACTTTTTGAGTCTTTTTTTTCGAAGTTTGCATTTCTTTCTTTTGTAAGACTGATGTTACCCATTGCTGCATTAAAACCTTAGCAAACTAAAATATGTGAAAATTCAGCTTGTTGATTTAATAGATGTAGGTAACAAATTATGTTGCTGATATTACCTTTAAAATATATATAATTTTGTTCCAAGTCACCCATTCAACATAGAAGTTAGTTTACATCTGATACCTACAAATCTATCTTGTACTCCTCATTCCTCCCTTTACTGTGATAATCATTTGAATGATATCTATACTTCTGGAAAGAAAAGATACTTCTTTAAAATCCTATACCGTCTGCTTACATTGTGTATATTCTCCCTTTTCGATATTGCCTAATTCAAAATCAGGAAAAAAAAAAAAAACACCACCAAATAATCCTTCTGGCCATCACCTCTACAACTTTGTATATCATAAGGCCTCTGTGAATCTTCCAAATTGGGTTCTGTTTACATTGCCACACACATTTACATGCACTGAGTAGATATTTAATTAGTGTATTAAAGTAAGCAAAGCAGGTCCCTGAAGTCTCACATTTAGGGTCTTCATGTGCATTGCATTATTTACTTTGCATGTGCCTCTTAGCTATATAGTTGTAGGAAGGATGGACAAGTTAATACATGTAGGCAGTTAGGTGGCTCTGATTTTGAAAATCTGACTTAAAGCTCAGGAAATACTTCAATGTCCACTAAAGACATATCACTCTGACAGGTGTTTTTTTGTTGTTGCTTTTGTTTGTTTGTTTGTTTGTTTGTTTTTTTCCCATGGTAGCTCTGCCAGAAGCCAAAACAAGAATATAAACCATCACACTGAAGAGCTGTAGTTTATTTGGAATGCAATGAAGGATCATTTCTGACTAAAGCTAAACTTGCACTTCTTTCAGCGAGTCCTGATAACAGAACCTGATCAAATAGAAGTGAAATTGCTTCCTATTAGAGAGACAAAAAAAAAGGTGCTTATTACAACCATACAGGTAGTCAGTGTTAAGACACTTCCTAAAAACACAAGCAACTCTTGAAGTGATAAGGAGGGTTGTTTCATTTGTTTCATTGTTTTATTTCTATAATAGATTGATAAAGATCTCTGCCACGTTAATAAAATCAAACTATGCAGTTTTGTAGAGATGAACAAAAGAGGACAAAGAATATTAACAAGGTAACGATCAGTAACACAACAGTTTCTAGGGGAAGAGTTTGTCTAGCTTCTGACTTTAAAAGATATATTTTTTCTGAATTCTTGTGACTTTTTAGAATATACAGCTTTGGCAATAGCAATCTCCTTACAGAATTGAGATCCGTCATTTTTGCCAAAAGATTTCTGCTTAACAAAACTGATTTTTAACCTTCAAGGGCACTGAGAAATATTGCCATAGAGACCACCTATTTTTAGAAAGAACTATCAAACGTGTATCTAGAGCTCTGTACTTGCCTTTTCTTGATCTGCATCTGCAAAATGTGGAGAATAACATTTTGGAAGCCAAAAGGGAAATACTGTTGGTATTGAATATTGAGACGAAAACACCAAAAAATTTCAAAGGCTGGGGGGGGGGCATCTACTGTGGAAGAGTAGAATGGAAGAGAGGGATGCATTTCGTTGGGTTTTAATTTTAGAGGCAAGCTTCTGCCTTCTCACTAGTTTAGAAAATGTTACTTTTCCTCAGGTGCAGAATTCTGATGTGTGTAATTAAAATTCATTTCATTCTAATTGTGTGGGGGACACAGGGATATGGCCAACCTCTTTTCAATGGTCTGTGGGAACAGGACAAGGGGCAATGGCCACAAAATGGAGCACAGGAAGTTCCGCACCAATATGCGAAATAACTTCTTCACAGTGAGGGTGACGGAGCACTGGAACAGGCTGCCCAGGGAGGTTGTGGAGTCTCCTTCTCTGGAGATATTCAAGACCCGTCTGGATGCCTACCTGTGCAACCTGCTCTAGGGAACCTGCTGTGGCAGGGGGGTTGGACCTGATGATCTCTGGAAATCCCTTCCAACCCCTACAATTCTGTGATTCTGTGATTCTGTGATTAATTGCATAGCTTCCAGTCATTCCCTTGAAGGAAATGAACACTAGTACTATTCCTTGAACGGCAAACCAATGGAGTCTTTGCCATCATCTTCTGCTTTTTGTTACTTATTTATTTATATTGCATATTTAATTCCTTGACTAGACCTTTTCATCAGCTTTTCTGGCATCCATTCCACTGGAGTTTGATGGAGGAATGACACAAAAGACTTAGGAAGTATCAATAAGCAAACCTGTAGTGCTTGCAACCCCTGCAGTTCGAGACTTGCACAGCATGATTAATTATAAACAGCTGGGCATTGCAACAAGCCCCTATTGCCCTGGTTGGTTTAGCTCTGTGTTATGAGGATTTTCTGTAGCTCAAAATCTCCTCTAAGCTGATTTTGTGTAATGACTCTAGGTTGCTTTTGGATGAAAAGTGATTTTCCACCATCTATGCTATAGAAGTGTAATATCATACACTTCCCCTTCTCTTGTAAACGAAGAACACCAACAACACCAAGAATAAATGATGCACATGATAGAAAGACAGAAAGAAATCAGAAATTTCTTTTCACATTTTATTCACCTAACAGAATGATGACATATTAAATGCCAGCTGTGCCATATGATTGGTCTGAAGGCTAAGAGCTTTTGAAAGATTCATGGAATAATGAATCAAATCCATCTGTTCTATCATAAAGGTCTTTTAAAGAAAACCCCAAACCTTCCTCTTCTAAATTTTATATTTTTATCACTTACATATGTGGCATAGTAACATCTACTTCTTGCTGGAGATAAACACATAAAAAGACAGACTGGTTTAGTGGCCCATAACAGCACAGACATGAATTACTACTAATGTGACTTATTGTTCATGGTCCAAAATAAATTCTAAGTTATTATATTCAAACCTGTATTAACTTACTGTTGTTTTGAACCACCACCATGTGAATTACCTTTTGATGTTTGAGATCATTCCGGTAACACTTCCATTGTGCTTATCCTCTTTTATGTAAAAATCATTTTACAATCATTTGAACTTCCTTACTGTCTCAATGAGCAAGTGTCATGATTTCAATGAGACCACATAACAGTAAGGTGTTACTTGGTGTAAACAGAATATTAGGATCTAGCTCCAGATTTTCATTGTTTCTGGCATATACTGTATTCATCAAGATCAGATTTTTGTCTTTTCTTGCTCCTCACCTGTCTCCATATGCACTTGTCCTCCTTTGAAACAGTGGTTTCTCTTGGAGCCCAAAACAGAAAAATTACATGGTATGTTTATAGCATGTGACTGAAGCAAACAATTTGTAAACTTATGTGGTAATACCAAGAAGTCTGATTTTATTTTATTTTTTCAGATGAAATTTCATTTGCCACAATTTGCACGTTTCTTAATTTTTTAATAATAATTTTACAGATATCATAGTTTTGGAAATCCAAGAGTAGCCAGATCTTAATAATTCTGAATTTGTAATAGGACATACTTCAAACTAGGTTGCTTCTGTCAGTCTGCAATAATAGTCCTACTGTAGTGAACAGAGGCATACAGAAGAAGGATTTGATTTGCTGTGATGTGCTAGGGAGCCGTGTGCCCATATCACACAGTGAAATTCATATCGGGTGCTGGTTCTGCTGGTTGCTGCCCACACATAGGGAGCAAGCTGCTGCATCTCCACATTGCAAATAGTTCATATGTGCAAAATCACCTGTGGTTACAGCAGGAGGAAAGTTCAAACACATCCTCGAACACCCACCTCTAGACTCAGAGATAAGATGCAGACACATAAGGTAAAACTGTAATGGTAGAACGAAGCTCTTAGGACCGTGGAGTTGCTTTCAGGTTACTCTGCCTCAGTACCAGGGATATAAAATAGTCCTCCTTATAAACCTGTTAGGATCCTTCCGCTTTTTAAATGGCACAAATGGAGATGGGACACCTGGAACAGTTTTTCCATTGTTCCTCAGAATTTTCTTTGCAAGTTTCTAATGCCTCATCCGATTTGATTGTCAAAGTGTGTCAGCTACACAATTTGCTTAAAAAAAAATAAACAGCATGTAGCCTCTGTTCAACAATTCCA